>WOXC01011828.1:0-78413 GCA_011680675.1 Gymnobelideus leadbeateri
CTGGTACACTCCCACTCACTCACAACCTACACCTGTGCTGTCAAGAGGAGGCTGGTTCCCCAGAAAGCAAAGACATTACCATAGCTCATTTTCTAGACCATAAGGGCATCCTCAGTATACAGGGAGTATCTACTTTTACTATTTGCCACTTGTACTCTTGGGTCCCCACCATTGTGTTTTTCCATTTATATAAATCAATCACAATGATGCCATTGATTTAAATAGAAAACATTTACTAAATGAGAAGGCAAAAGCAATAATAAACATAATGTAACATTTTACTCAATAGAAAACAAAAGCAGGAATAATTAAAACATAGAAGTCCATCCCCAAATCTGGGAAACCCTCTTCTATGAGCATACAGTGGTAGAGGGGGTAGAGAGTGGCTATGTATTTGCAGAAACCTAATAATAAGGTACAGTAGTTTTTATTTTAAAAAGGTCTATAATCTTACTGTAATCTTTAATATCTTTTTAGAACTTATTGTGTGTTATACAAAATTGGTAACATAAACTCATTCAAAAAAGTCACAACAGCCATGAGAACTCAAAAATAAATTTTAAGTAATTGTGACAATATTAAATTCTGTCCACCACCTTCCTGACTCAGGACTCTGAAATGCAGGCTTGTGTGTCAGTGATCTCCCTGAGTGAACAGCCTGCACCATATTCCTCTTCTGAGCCTCTACTCTCTCCTTCTGGACAGTCAATTCTTTGCTCTCTTGAACCACTGAAGGGTGCTGAGCAATTTTAGTAAAGTAGCAACATTATACTTCTTCAGTAAAATAGCAGCCCTAGGTATAAAGCCAAGCATGAGCAGCTTTCCAGAGGACTGCTGCTGTGAACAGCTTTCAAGGTTCTGATTACACAATACAGTGAACTCTCTATTTATTCAGTAACAAATTAAGGCAAAACATTAACAGAAAATCAAAGTACAGCATTCACAATGTTGTAACTTCACAATTTATCACTAAAGTGGCCACATAGTTTTCATCAAAGTGGTCACATAGTTTTAAGCAAAAGATAACATTCATTCAGCAATACAATCAGTTAGTAAGTCCTTAATTCAATCATTCTTAAGGAGGCAAGCCTCCTTAATTGACACAAAGTACAAAGGTCAAAGTCCTCCACCCCTATGTCACATTTTCTTAATCTCTTCAATCAAAAAGTCCTCTTTCTTCTTAATTGGAGAAGTCCTTAACTCAGTCATCTAAATGTAAAGCTCAGAGTTCTCTACCCTTAGTCCATGGTAAGTCATGATTTTCTCAGTTTGCATTAAATACCCAAGGAGAGGTCTTTTCATCTTGATTCGAGGTAGGCTCTCAGTTTCCATGGTTCTTCTTCCATGGTCCCAGGTCCTGCCCAAATCTATCCAACTGCCACCTGGGTTCAAAGGCAGACAGCTTTCAGTTCTTTGTCTAGCTTCTTGTGCAGTTCTTGCTCCATAATGAAGCTCACAATGTGTGTGATCCACCTCAAGTCCTTCACAGTTTCTGTTCCTGGGAAGATAAAGCTTAACAAAGCCACAATAACATCCATGCACATTGCCGGCATCCTCATCAATTCACTTTCTGCCTGTGAAATCAACATAGACCCAACAATAAGGTCTGAGGAATCAACACAAATCATCAGTATAGTCCCTGGGCCTCTGAAATGGTCAGCAAGACCCTCCTCCAGGATTTCTGTAAATATACAACAAGAAAATCCTCATTCAGGGCTTCTGAACTAGCAACAAGGTCCCAGGGCTTCTGTAATAACAGCACTGTCCTCTATTAGCAGACAAATCTGATAAAGTAACATCAAAACAGACAGACAAAGTACCAACACCACAACCATGCCTCCTCCCAGTTCTTCTCTCTTCTCATTTCTCAGTTCTTCTCAATTCTCAGTTCAGTTCTCAGTTCTCTTCTCTCTTTCCAGCAGTAGCAGCCCAGCCTCCAGATGCTTGCTCCCAGAAGTTCTGGCCTCTCTCAGTTTGAGCTTTTCCTTATATATTGTATTAGCTCCTCCCTGTTCTGCCCCTTCCTGTTACATCAACAAATCCATCCCACTGTGGGATTCACAAGTTCTGGGTCTTAATACTTGACATAAGTATGAACTTGAAACCAAATGCTAAGTACCTGTTAGCTTGCCAATACAAGGGGCAGGAAAGATCTTCAAATTTCCATTACCATTACACTAAGCCAAGGGTCTGAAGCTTTCCAGGTCAGCTTCCTTGGCCCAATGTTGAAGTGATATTAAAATATTTCAGTAGCAACAAATTCACTAAAGCTAGAGAACTTCAAAGTTCTTTTCATCAACTCTCTGGGCTCTAAGGAGTTTCTCCCTCTTATGCCAGAGAGTGCAACAGAGGACAATGAAAGGGGTTTTCCTTCTCTCAAATAGTAGGTAGAATACTACAGACAAACCCAGATTTCTCTCCACACAGTAGGAAGATCCTACTTTCTCCAATTAGCTTCCAACAGCTACAGGGCTCTCCTCCAGTGAGCAACTATGAAAACTGCAGCTTCACTCCCTTCTTTTAGCTAACTCAGTCTGAAATAGCTTCTCTTATCTTTTGGTTCTGCTTCTTTCAGGAGGTAGGGTGCAGTTCCCACCCCCCTAAACCTTCCAACTCTCTGCTTCTGTCTCCATCATCAGATTCTCTTTTCAGGTGGCTTCTGGGTCTTCTCATTCTTCTGACTCTGACTTCAGATCTTCTGATCTGATTTTGAGTAAATCGCATCAAGATCTCCTCATGAGTAGTGGTTTGAGAAACTACAAATCCACAGTACTATTTTGGCTACAGCCCAAGCAAAAGATAAAAGATAAATTCCCTATAATTTCCAGATAGATCTTTGGTTTCTATTAGTAAAAATATAGTTGTATGTAATATGTCCTTTGTAAATAGATCCTATGTAAGAAACAATAATGCATTGCAGTCAAATTTAACTCAGTCAGTACCCTTGACTCTGAGTTGCTTTCAAACAGGTCCTCACAGTGCATTTATCTAAGGAGCTGTTTTCTCTCTTCAGAACTATCTAAAGCTGTTTTTTTCATATGGACATTTTTTATTCATCTCCTTTCATGAAGTGTGTACATATTTAAAAGGTGATACCTTACACAAATATTAAACTCATATAAGACTTTATGATAGCTGTAACTAGGGAGATAACTACTTAGAGAGGCATAAAACAAAGGAACAAATATTCACCTAAACTAGTGCTTCTCAGTTAGTGGTTCACCAGCTTCTTAGGGGTTTGTGATGACAATCCAATGGGTTGTGCTAAAATTCTTTAAAAGCACTTTAAGCAGCAAGTAATTACCTGGTTGTGTTGTGTTATATTTTCCTCTGTGACAAGCATGGATATATTTTGAAGATTATAGGTTTGCTTCTTCAGTGGTGCAAAACTATCATGATCATGCACACAATGATTTTGGTGTTTCTACAGTGCTTACATCAAATTCTGACTGCTTCTGAGTAAATAGAATATGTTCTTGCAGTTTCTCAATCTATTTTAAAATTGTTTCCAAACTACCACAAGGTTGACATTTGAATGCACAATGATTTCCAACAAATGGTCAAAAACATATATATGCCCTCATTTGCATTCTGTATTCTGCACCATAACAGTTTCTTGTTCTTCTCTGTTATTGTGTAATCGTACGTCATCACCTATGTAATCATGTGATCAAGATATTACGTTCTTGCAGAGCAACTGTCAAGCTATTTGAAAATCATGATTCCTGGGAATGCACATCATTAGCCTATCACCATCTTGCTGCAGAAATCAACTTTTACTCCCTTTCATTGCAGTTTTAAGGTTGTTTTCCATCTAAACTTGACTCCTACTTATGTTAGTATTCTTGTATGTAGAAGATTTTCTTTTTTATATTATTTTTAAGACTATTATTTATTTTAATATTCTTTTCTTTTTAAATTTTATGTTTCAAATTCTCACCCTCCCTCCCATGACCTTGCCACCCACTGTGAAGGCAAGTGAAATGATATCAATTAATTAATACATTGAAATTAATGCCCAAAGGGCTATAAAACCATGCATACCCTTTGACCTAGAAATACTGATACTAGATATGTATACCAAAAAAGGTAAAAAAAAAACAAAAATGAAAAGGACACTATGTACAAAAGTATTTATAGCAGCTCTTTTATGGGGGTAAAGAATTGGAAATTGAGGGGATACCCATCAAATGGGGAATAGCTGAACAAATTGGGTGTGATTGTGATGAATACTATTGTACTATAAAAAATGATGAGCATGATGCTCTCAGAAAAACCTGGAAAGATTTGCATGGCCTGATGCAAAGTGAAATGAGCTGTGTAAAAAGTAGCAGCAATATTGTAAGATGATCAGCTGGGAATTACTTAACTATTCTCAGCAATACAGTGATACAAGACAAAAATAAAAGAAAAAGGAAAAAAGAAGTAAAAAGACAACATACTGAAAAATAAAAATAATTGAAAGAACACCAAAAATTGTAGAGCACAGAGACAATGTGACCAAATATTAGAAATATTTTCCACTGGGAGTAGTCAAACATGTAAGATGAAAAAAATACTTCTCTAAAAATTTTTGCCATTATTCCATTGTTTATATGTTTTAGCAAAATGTAGTTTCCCTGATTATCTCTTTTAATTAGGTCTATTTTTAGCTTTGCTTTGTCTGAGATCATGATTGTTACCCCGGCCTTTTTTACTTCAACTGAAACATAACAGATTGTGCTCCAACCCTTTATTTTAACTCTGTGTGTGTCTTTTATTTCAAATGTATCTCTTGTAAACAACATACAGTTTGATTCTAGATTCTACTCTGTTCTGCTCTCTGCTTCTATTTTATGAGTGAGGTTATCCCATTTACATTAAGTTAGGATTGCTAATTGTGTATTTCCTTCTGTTTATCCTTCTCTTTCTCTTTTTAACCTCTCCCTTCTCAAAAGTCTCCTTTGCTTCTAACCACTGCTTCTCATAATCCACCTTCCCTTTTATCATCTCTCTCCCCTCCCACCCCATATCTCTTATCTCCTTCCCCTCTTATTTCCCTGTTGGGTATGATAGATTTCTATACCCATTAGAGTGTGTGTGTGTGTGTGTGTGTGTGTGTGTGTGTGTGTGTGTGTTTGTGTGTATTCTTCCCTCTTTAAAATGATTCTGATGAGAGTAAGGTTCAAGCACTGCCCAACCCTCATTTTCCCCTCCACTATAAAAACTCCTCCTTGCATGCCTCTTTTATATGAAAAAAAAAATTTCCCCCTTCTACCTCCTCCTTTCCCTTTCTCCCAGTGCATCTCTCTTTCTTGCCCCTCCATTTTTTAAGATCATTCCAGTATAGACAACTCACACTCATGCCCTCTATTTATGTAGACTCCTAACTCCTAATAAAGTTTTTTTGAGTTACATGTATCATTTTCCCATTTACGAATGTAAACAGTTTAGCTTTACTTAGTCTCTCTCTCTCTCTCTCTCTCTCTCTCTCTCTCTCTCTCTCTCTCTCTCTCTCTCTCTCTCTTTGCTTTTTAGAGGGCAATTGGGGTTAAGTGACTTGCCCAAAGTCACATGGCTAGTAATTGTGTCAAGTGTCTGAGGCCGGATTTGAACTCAGGTCCTCCTGACTCCAGTGCCAGTGCTCTATTCACTGAGCCACCTAGCAGACCCTTTACTTAGTCTCTTATGATTACTTTTTCATGTTTTCCTTTTTATGCTTCTCTTGAATCTTGTGTTTGAATGTCAAATTTTCTATTCAACTTTGGTATTTTTGTCAGGAATGCTTGAAAGTCCTCTGTTTCATTAAATATCCATTTCTCCCTGTGAAGGATTATACACAGTTTTGCTTGGCAGATTATTCTTGGTTGTAATCCTAGATCCTTTGTCTTCTGGAATACTGTATTCTAAGTTCTCCTCTCCTTTAACATGGAAGAACTAAATCTTGTGTGATCCTGACTAAGGGCCCATGATATTTTAATTGTTTCTTTCTGGCTGCTTGCAATATTTTCTCTTTGACCTGAGAGTCTGGCTATAACTAGTCTATAACATAATATTTACTATGGTTATATATATATACACACACTTTATATATATACATATGTATATGTATATATATATACACACATGCACATATACACCCACATATACTATATAACCTATATGTATTTATATCTATTTATATATACTATATAATTTTTGGTTACATATATACTTTGGTTATAATAAAAACTTCTGGGAGTTTTCATTCCATTCTTTCAGGAGGTGATCAGTATATTCTTTCCATTTCTATTTTACCATCAGGATCTAAACTATCCAGGTAGTTTTCCTTTATAATTTTCCGAAATATGATGTCTAGGCTCTTTCTTTAATCCTAGTTTTCAGATAGTTTCGATAATTACTAAATTATCTCTCCTTGATCTATTTTCCAAATCAGTTGTTTTTCCAATGAGATATTGCACATTTTTTCTATTTTTCATTATTTTTTTTTACTTTGTTTCATCATTTCTTCATGTCTCACAGAATCATTAGCTTCCCCTTGCCCAATTCTAATTTTTAAGGAATTATTTTCTTCTATGAGTTTTTGTACTTCTTTTTCTATTTGGCCAAAACTGCTGTTCAAGGAGTTCTTTCCTTCAAGAATTTTTCTATCTCCTTTTCCATTCGGTCTATTTTGTTTTTAAATGTGTTATTTTAAGGTAATATTTTCTTTAGGATTTTTGTACTCTTTTACCACATGGTGTATTCTCTAGTCATAATTGTCTTGCATTATTCTCATTTCTTTTCCCATTTTTTCCCTCCTCACATTTTTTCCACTCTTATCTTTTTTCTTTAACTCTTCCAGGAATTCTTGTTAGGCTTGGGTCCAAATAACACTTTTCATTGAGGCTTTGTTTGTAGCTATTTTTATATTGTTTGTGTTCTGAGTTTAAGCTCTTCTCTGCTACCATAGTAGCTTTTTATGGTTAAGTCTCTTATGATTACTTTTTCATGTTTTCCTTTTTTATGCTTCTCTTGAATCTTGTGTTTGAATGTCAAATTTTCTATTCAACTTTGGTATTTTTTATGTATTTTATGTCATTTGCTCATTTCTTTCAAGCTATTTTTTTACTTTGGATTTTATGTTAAAGTTAAGCTTTGCTCACCTGGGGGTGGGAAGGCACTATCCCAAGCTTTAGACTTTTTTATGTTGCTGTTTTTAGAGCTAGTTCATGGGTTTGCAAGTTTTCAGTGCTTCCAAGGTAGTGTGATCCAGGGAGAGGTGTGGTCGTTGCTTTCCTGGTCTGTGCTCCAATCTTTATCCAGGAAGAGCTCTTGTTCCCCAGCAACATGAAATGCTAGTGTTCTTTTTGGCCTTGGAATTGTGACCAGATCCCTTGTTTCCAATACAAGCACACCTCTCCATCCTGAAATTGACCCAGAAGTGCTTGTGAGGAATAGAGTTGCTAATCAGAGCCAGCTGCTCCCAGTGCCAGCAAAGGGTCCCCTGTAATCTCTTTCTGACTAGTTGTTTGACCCTCTTAGTATCTCTGGGATGACGGCTTCTGAAGTTGCTGCTGCTACTTCTGCTGCAGCTTCTGCTGCCACTGCTGCCACATGATTGTCTCTGAGGCTGGTGCTTCTACTACACTCCAGGCCAGGCCTCACCCCAGTGTCACAGACCTCTCTGGCCAACCTTTTAAATTGTCTTTGCTTGGAACAATGTCTCACTCTGACCTTTGGTTGGCTTGGCTTGCTCCAAAATTTGATTTGAGGAGATATTTTAAAATTGTTTGGAGGGGAATGTTGGGAGAATTGCTGCCTATATTGTTCCATTTTGGCTCCATCTGGCAGATTTTCAAATTTTCTGGTTAGTCACACTGGTAAGTAGTCCAATAGAGTTTCTGTTGAGTGTAGGTAGTTTGCCAGTGGTACAAAAGAAGAAAGTTCCTTCTGAAAAAAAAAAAAAAACTTCCTTTATAAAGGTAAATTTATATATCAACAGTGTTAAAAATGAATGTAATTTCATTTTAAGTACATTTATAATTTAATACAGTTTATCATTAGCCAGTAGAAAAGTAAATATTTTATATTACAACTAGCTATTCATTTTTTATTATTTAGGGTGCATAAAAATAAAAATTAATTTCCATCTTTCAGCAAGTGAACTTGTGAAATCCTCCTATAATTTTCCACCACAAATTTTTGTGAGTGAGAATTTTTACTTGATTCTTGTTTTAAATCAAAATACATAAATAAATTTGATGCAGACCCAAATTTAAGATTGTGTGTCTGGTGTTGAACCAAACATTGCAAACCTTTGTTCAAATAGAAAAAGTATAACAATTAAATAAAATTTATATATGATGATTACATTATACTACACATTTCCAAGTTATAACTTATTTCACTAAAATGCTAGGTATATTCAACAAAATTTGTAAAATAAATTTAATATTAAGTCTTGCAGATATTAGGAAGCATATGAGGTCCTATTTGTACTTCTTTTAGAAGTAATTTGGATTATTTCTTTTAGACTTCTTACTGAATGTCCCATATAAAATATTTGTAATTATCTTATTAGAGTTTTATATTTAGAATTTTCATAGTTACATGTAGGATAAAATTTTACATTTTACAATCAGAATTAAATAGTATACATTTTAATTTGGAGCTTTTGAGAACAAAATTCATAATTGCAGTTATTGTTTTTAATACATAAATCTGCAAGAATATTATAAGTAGTATATTAAATTACCCTAGAGGTTTATAACATATTTTGGTTGCTATTAAAAGTGATTCACAGAGCAAAAAATGTTGGGAACCACTGATCTATAGTGTTGACTTGTCCCAGGAAGTATTCTCCATGAAGAGTTCAAATAAAAGGAATTCCTTATGAATTGTGGGATTCTTCAAATGTACTAGTTCACAAATGACACTTCAGTAAATTCATTGAACAAAGACTCCTCAATGAAATAATTATTATAACAAGTGACATGCATCAGATATTAAGTTCCAACAATAATCAAATCTAGTCCTATATAGCTGCTTTCCATTGCCCTCCAAATAAATTGACATTTATATAGTATCTTACAATTTTCATAGTTCTTTGTTTAGAGAAAATATGTATCAGATAATACTAAATGAAAGCAGTTCTCCCTTTGGGAGCAAATTAACTCAGCTCAACTAAGACAGTCCCAAGACAGATCTCACTCAAGGGTAAATTCCCTAAAGTCTCTAGTGTAGCAATCTGGGGATGGGGAAATGATGGAAATTCTTAGTTCTTCTCATGTCAGCTTCTTCCCTGGGTCTTATACTCCCTTTAGCAACTTTAAGTGGGGTTGGCATTATCCATCTTCTCTCTTGAAGCTGGAAGCCAGAGAAGCCTGAAGAAATGCAGCACCAAAGAAGACTGGAGTTTGACCCCCACAGAATTTTGAGGCAATGATCTCCACTAATAAGGAGAGTCCCATACCAATGGGATTGGGATTCAGATTACATAATAACAAAGAATTTTTTAAAAGAAAAAGAGCCAGTTCAGCACAACTAACCAACACATAAACCTAGTCTGACTATATAGGCAATATTTCATACTCAAAGAAAAGTAGGAAGGCTTTGCTATACTTGTTAGCAAGACTATATTTGTTATAAGAGAAGGCTTCTATTATGGTGTGCGTGTGTGTGTTTATGTGTGTGTGTTGCACACAAGGAAAAGTTGTAGGGAGGTTGGTAACTAGTGTTAGTGATACAACAAAAAAAAAGGAAGAGAAAAATAAATGAAATATTAACACTTAGAAGATAAGAGAGTGAACTTCAGAAGGGAGCCTAGACAAGCAGGGTAGTTTTGCTCCCATGATAGTGCTTCTAGTAAGGCCTAATCTGGCTGCCTTCAAGCGGAGCCTTGGCCACTGAGGACTTTGGGAGCTGTATTTCTTCTCATGCTCAGAAGAGAAGAAGCTAATGAAAGATCAGGACTGAAGGGAAGGATTTTCCCCAAGAGTGGGCATTGAAGCTTGTCTTGAGAAGAAGAGTGGACTGAGGTACCATGACTTTGTGCTGCAGCATCTTCACCACATGGCCAGTGTCAGTGAGTGACATTTGCAGTTCCCTAACTCAATTTTGAGCCTCCAAGGAAGACTTGAAGAGATGAAGGTTAAAGGGACAAATGGTAAAGTATGAAATTTTTTGTTTTGTTTTGTTTTAACCTTGATGGATCACTCAGGTGTTTGGAGCACTGAGGAGAAAGCAGAAATGGAAGCAGTGATAGTTCTGATCACCACCCCCCCACCCCCCCACCCCCTGTCTTCCTTCAGAGAGGTGTGACTTGGTTAAAGACTGCATCTGACTGATCTCATCTTATTTCTTATAAACACTTGTGGGGGACCTTGTCCTTTGCATTTCCTCATGGTCTTTTGCTAACAGCATGAAGGCATGGGACAGCTCAAAGAACCACACAGGAGGGAGTGACTTTTCTTAGTGCAGGACCAGGATCCCAACCCTCTAGCCCATTGTTAGAGAATTTTCACTTTAACCAGGGGCATGAATATGAGCCATGCATGTTTCATAACTACACTTTCAGTGTCCAAGTCACTAGGAGCTTTGCTGTTGTTGTTATTCATTTGTGTACAACTCTTTCCTTGGCAAAGATACTGGGCTATGCTAATTTTACAGATGAGAAACTGAGGCAAACAGGGTTAAGTGACTTGCCTATGGTCACACAGCTAGGAAGTGTCTGAGGCCAAATTTGAACTCAGGAAGATGAGTCTTCCTGACTTCAGGCCCAGAACTCTAGGTACTATGCCACCTAGGTGGCTATAAACTTGAGGCTTTTTAAATCTGCCTTATCAGAATGTGGGCTTAAGGTTATAATCCTTGGGGCTACACTATAATTATGTTAAATTTAATGTACATTCAGGGGTGTGGAGCCAGCTGAACTGACTTTGTGAAGACTGACTGTCAAATATTTAGCTTTTATACCTCAGACAACTACTATAAATCAGAACTTGAATCATTTAGATTTAAGAAAGTAATTAAAAAATTAATAATGCACATTGAACTTAAAAGTATGTCTGGATTTGGTGGGGTGGGGAGCTGGTTGTTAAACATTTTTTAGCAGGTTGCTTTGGTACTCTTTAAAAAGCAGTGTACAATAGAAGTTTACAACTTCATATGCACTCCTCTTTCTGATCTTTGCATATTGAAAGGTTCATGTTTGTTATACTTAAGTTCATAATAAAAAAGGAAACATATTAAGAACAAAAGAAAAGAAAAAAGAAAAAGGGGAGGAGGCACATTTTCTCATCTCATCTCAGCCAAAACCTATATATGTTGTCTCACCCTATTAAAATATGAGTTTTTTGAGACCAGAGGCTGTCTTCTTTTTGTTTGTATCTCAGTCTAGCACTTAGCTCAGTGCCTTGCAAATAGTGTTTAATAAACTCTTCTTCATTCATTCATCTCTTTTTGGGGTCTGGTTCAGTCATTTTAATTACACAACAGCCCATGTACTCTTGATTTATCTGATCCAGTGGTAAAGATTGCCACCCATTCATGATATCTCTATTCTGTTATTCTTGTCTATGTCTTTCCAGAAAGCTTCAGGAGAAGATCTGCCCAAATTACCAGATACTTTTCTCTAGTTCTTCCACTACTCTGTGGTTACCAATGCATACATTTTGTGTTCCATCTATCATCCTTCACTTTAATGCACAGGCCTTCTCTGTCACATTTTTCTAGATGATACATTTAAATCCCTTCTCGTGTTTTGTAAAATCCTGTAGCCATCTTTGGTCCACCGTGACTCTTTTCACAGTCATTTTGGTCACCTGCAGGAAAATATTCCATACAACAAAAATTCTAAATTTTATAGACGTTGACAGAATTTCAACCTTAATTAAGGTGAGTATGTCTTATAGGAAGACTTCATGGCTCAAACAAGAAAAAAATAGCTCACTACTCAGGGCTATATATGTGTCCTTTATGTATGTGCTTGCCACTAGTGTGGGGATAAATGAGATCTCTGACATCTCCTCATGTCCCCACTGGCTGCACTCATTTTGGACTTCTTTTGACTTCTCCATCCTGTGCCAGGCACCTCCCCTCTTCTTTCCTTCCTTTGCAGTTTTCTTTGGTGTGTCTTCCCCCATTAGACTGTAAGCTCCTTGAGGGCATATTTATATCTCTAGCATTTAGCACGCCATGCCCAGCAGATAGGTTCTTAAATATTTCTTGACTATCAACAATCCTTATTTTGTTTAGTTTTGATCCTTTACATGAAGATGCTAAGGATTTCCATTTTGAATTCACTGAAATTCTTTGGATTTTAGGAGTTTAGAAATGTTTTCCTAGGAAAATAGTTTTGAAGTTTCATATCTTATATACAAAAGTTTTATTCAGTTACTTGCAGTTTTTTTTTCCTGTTTCATTCTTGCTCCTGCCCCACATTTCCAAGGTGCCCAATAAATTGACTGAAACGCCACAAGCATCCTCATTTTCATAATTTCTGTCATTAGATTACACTACATTACAGCTCCCTTTGACAACTGGCTTTATTTCAACTTTAAAATCTTTCCTGAGGCTGCTCGGGGATTGTGCTCCATTCCTAAATGAAGCCATTCAAACACAGTCCTTTTTTTTTTTAAACCTCTCCTTGTTTGTCTAGATCTACTGTGGGTTATTTGTTATTAATCTACAAACAGTGAATTCTGAAAAGAGTTTGCTATTTAATTTGCTTCCTCCTCATTTTCAGTAAACAAAGTCCCTTCTACTCAGTTTTCTTTTATAACTTTTCACGTCTCTTTCCTCATGCTTATGTTCTGTTAATGTCACTTCCTTCTGGATCTTCATCACTGACTTACCCTTCTGCAACAAAGCTCAACTCACATCTTGAATACCCTTCCTTTGGTATGGAAATTGAAAAAAAAATAACTTTCCTTTTCTTTCAAAAGGGGATTGTGTTTCCATTATTTAATTATTTGAGTGGAAAAGGTTATAGTAGTTTTTCTGAAGCCCATGTGATCCCTACGTGACAACAGTCATTAAAAAAAAAAACAATAACGACAAAGCAATGAAAGATCTTTGTAGCAACAGCTGGCGTAGTGCATTTACCAAGGGCAACCAAGGTCTTAACGCTGTTGCAAAGTCAGATGTGGTCAAAGATATCCTGTAGCTGAAGGAGCAGCTTCAACTTCCTTCTCAGTGTAAAAAGCAGAAGATGCCTTTAGCAGTTTGGGGGGAAGGTAATGGATTGAATTCAGAAGATTAGCCTTGAATAGCTTCTTAACTAATAATCTGCTTTGCTGGTAATCCTTACTAAAATCAAACTGGTTGTTCCACAAGGAATTATTGTAGTTGCGGTCCCATCTGTAGGCTAGGAACAGACTGAAGAAAATGTGGCTGAACTAGAAAGTTCACTGGCCTTACCAAGGTCTCTAGCTGGATCAACCAAAAATTAAGTTAACTTTAATGACTGGGGTGGCTTGTTAAAAATGACCAAATGGCATGCCCAGCCCTGGCAGTGTACTTTCTTCAATTAGGAACATTTCTTGATGCTTTGGTTAATTTTCTGTTCCTAGATATTTTCTAGATTGCTTCTCCAAACTCTAATCAGATTCAGGGTCTTATTACTTCCCTTTTGTAGGTGGTCCCAAGAACAACTCCTTCCAAAACTCTCACTTACTGATGAGACCTGAATAGGCATTCCTTGGGAAATAGGGAGATGGTGGGATGCTTGTCTGTTGATAGCCCATTCCTGCTTTTGATATAGAATATGTTGATTTTTTTTTCTGCCCCTGTGATAAATCTCAAATAAACGAGGGGTTTTTTGTTGTTGTTGTTGTTTTTTTATGTTGAGAGGCAACTATGTGGCACAGTGGATAGAACCCTGGTCTGGAGTAAGGCAGACAGCTTCAACTCTGACATCAGATATTTACTAGCTGTGTGACTTTGGCCAAATCACTTGGCCTCTGTTTGCCTCAGTTTCCTTATCTGTAAAATGGGTATAACAATAGGACTTAGCTCCCTGAGTTGTGAAGATGAAGTGAAATAATAATTGTAAAGCTCTTAGAAGGACCTGGCACATAGAAAGTGCTATATGTTAACTATTTATATTATTATTATTTATTGAAAAGTACCTATGTGGCACAGTGGATAGAGTATTGGTCCTGGAGTCAGGGGTTCAAATATGACTTCAGATACTTAATAGCTGTGTGACCCTAGGCAAGTCTCTTAACCTCTATTTGCCTTAGTTTCCTTGTCTGTAAAATGGGGATAATAATAGAACCTGTCTCCCATTGTTGTTATAAGGTTAAAATGAGATAAATTTGTGAAGCATTTTGCAGATCTTAAAGGGATATATGCATGTTTATTATTATTAGAACAAGAATATCACCATTATTATTATTCTTTTTTGTTTTTTGTTTTCAATACTTTTTTTATTTTTTAGTTTATATCATTCATTTCCACAAGATTTTGAGTTACAAATTTTCTCCCCATTTCCCCCCACCCAGCACCCCAAAACAGCAATCCCACTGAATATCCCCTCCCCCAATCTGCTCTCTCCTATATCCTCCCCCATACTTCTCCAATTTTCCAGAAGGGCAAGGTGGATCTCTATGCCCCAGTGCCTGTATATCTTATTTCACAGTTACACATAAAATAATAATAATAATAATAACAATAATAATATATTTAAACATTTGATTTTAAACCTTTGAATTCCAGATTCTTTCCTACCTCCCTCATCACCCACCCTTACTGGGAAGATAAGCAATTCAATATGGATTGTACATGTGTAATTAGGCAAAACATTTCCATAGTGGATATATTGTGAAAGACTTACTATATTTCCCCCCATCCTATCCCGCCCCCACTAGTTCTATTCTCTACTTTGATCCTGTCCCTTTTCAAAAGTGGGTGCTTCCAACTTCCCTCCCCCCCCAGCATGCCCTCCCTTCCATCATCCCCCCTCTCGTCCCCTTCCCCCTTATTCTCCTGTAGGGTGAAATACCCTGTTTAGTGTTATTCCCTCCCTAAGCCAAATTCAATGAGAATAAGATTGACTCTATTCTGTTTTACCTTCCTGTTTTCCCCTCCATTATAACAGTTTTCCCTTGCCTCTCCTATGTGAGATAATTTCTATCTCTCCCCATCCCCTCTCATTATATTCTTCTCATCTCTTAATTTCACCTTTTAAGTATAATCCCTTCCTATTAATTGGTCCTGTGCCCTGTGTCTACATGTACCTGTACACATATATACACACACTCACATATGTATTCACATGCCCATATACCCTCCTATATAAACATATATATATGTATACATATACATATATATACATATACATATACAATTCTATTCCCTTCAACTATTCTCATACTGAAAAAAGTTTCATAAGTTACAATTATCATTTTCCATGTAGGAATGTAAGTAGTTCAACTTTGATTAGTTCCTTATGATTTCTTTTCCCTGTTTACCTTCTCGTGCTTCTCTTGTTTCTTGTATCTGACTGTAAAAATTTCTATTCAGCTCTGTTTTTTTTAATCAAGAATGGTTGAAAGTCCTCTATTCCATTTGAATGACCATATTTTCCTCTGAAACATGATACTCAGTTTTGCTGGGTAGGTGTTTCTTGGTTTTAATCCCAGTTCCTTTGACCTCTGGAATATCATATTCCAAGCCCCTTGATCCCTCAGTGTTGAAGCTGCCAGATCCTGTGTTATCCTGATTGTGTTTCCACAATATTCAAATTGTTTCTTCCTGGCTGCTTGTAATATTTTCTCCTTAATCTGGGAATTCTGGAACCTGGCTATAATATTCCTGGGAGTTTTCTTTTTGGGATCTTTTTCAGGAGGTGATCAATGGATTCTTTCAACTCTATGTTGCACTCTGGATCTAAAACATCAGGGCAATTTTCCTTAATATTTATTGAAGGATGATTTCTAGGTTCTTTCTTTGATCATGGCTTTCGGGTAGTCCGATAATTTTTAAATTATCTGTCCTGGATCTATTTTCCAGGTCAGTGGTTTTTCCAAGGAAATATTTCACATTGCCTTCTATTTTTTCATTTGTTTGGATCTGTTTAATAGTACCTTGATTTCTCATGAAGTCACTAGTTTCCATTTGCTCCAATCTAATTCTGAAGGAATAATTCTCTTTAGTGAACTTTTGAGATCCTTTTTCCATCTGGCAAATTTGGCTTTTTAAGGTATTCTTCTCCTCATTGCCTTTTTGAGTCTCTTTTGCCATTTGAGTTAGTCCATTTTCTTTATATATATATATATATATATATATATATATATATATATATATATATATATGTATATATGAAACATTTAATCTTAAGACCTCGAATTTCAGGTCCATTTCCTTCCTCCCTTGTCACCCATTCCCTCTGGGAAGATAAGAAATTCAGTATAGGGCAGAGCCAAGATGGCGGAGTAGAAACAGCTCCTCCAAGCCTCTCTGCCCCCAGATTCTCCACAAACTATGTAAAAAAGGACTCTGAAAAACTTCTGGAGCCCCAGCACCCACAGAACGACACAGAGAAGCTAACCTCCCGCTGAGGACAGCCCAGCACCCTGCAGGAAGGACCAGCGCAGTGGTCTGGGAGCCGGCAGCGCGCACAGCGCAGGAGCCGAGCCGAGCCCAGGTCCACGTGAGCCGAGGTTTTAGCCCCAGGGCGGCAGGGCCAGCAGCCGGCTGGAGGAACCCCAGAACACCAGGAACTGTGGAGACTCCAGAATTATCAACATAGACGTGCCTAGGACAAAGTAAGAGGTTAGTGTCCTATGGACTTTGGGACCTGTATTTGGGGAATGCGTCAGCTCCCTCCCCTGGGGGCTAGAAGCCGCTGAGGAGACATGCCACTTTGTAGTTTTCAGAGGCATTTCCGGCTCCCAGCCTACAAATCATGGGGAGATCCAGCGATCAGTCTTGGGGGGTAATCGCTCTTGCTTTAACCTCCCTGGATCTGGATTGTGATCTAGGGTGGAAGTTGTGGGTGGGTTTACAGCTTGCCAGAAACGGAAGTTGCCCCCCACACGTTCGGGACGAAAATTCCTCTATCTGTCCTTAAAGCCATAGTGTGGCAACAAGCCCAAAAGTCAAGCAATTAAGTGGCAACATGCCAAGGCAAAGGAAACAGAAAAATGCAACCCTAGACTCCTATTTTGGGGGCATAGAGCGGGAAAAGGACTGTGAGGTCAGAAGTCCTGCTCCAAAAGCCCCAGGGGAAAACATGAGTGGGTTGCAGGCCATAGAGGACCTTAAGAAGGACTTTAAAAATCAAATAAGAGAAGTGGAGGAAAAATTGGAAAGAGAAATGAGAAGGATGCAGGAAAAGTATGAAATGAGGGTCAACAGCCTGACTGAGGAAAACAACACCTTAAAAAATAGACTAGGGGCGGCTAGGTGGCGCAGTGAATAGAGCGCCGGCCCTGGAATCAGAAGGACCTGAGTTCGGGGCCGGCCTCCGACACTTAATCTGCACAAACAAAAACCTAGCCGTGTAACCTTGGGCAAGTTACTTAACCCCAATTGCCCTAAAGGGGCGGCTAGGTGGCGCAGTGAGTAAGAGCGCCGGCCTCGGAGTTTGGATGACCCGAGATCAGATCCGACCTCTGAAAAATGAGCACCCACGCATAAATCAAATGACTAGCCGTGTAACCTTGAGCAAGTTACTTAAGCCCAATTGCTTAAAAAAAAAAAAAATAGACTAGCTCAAATGGCAAAGGAGGCCCAAAAGGGCAGTGAGGAGAAGAACGCCTTAAAAAGTCGAATTTGCCAGATGGAAAAAGAATCTCAAAAGTTCACTGAGGAGATTCATTCCTTCAGAGTTAGACTGGAGCAAATGGAAGCTAGTGACTTTATGAGAAATCAAGATGCTGTTAAGCAGATCCAAACAAACGAAAGATTAGAAGGCAATGTGAAATATCTCATGGGAAAAACCACTGACCTGGAGAATAGATCCAGGAGAGACAATTTAAAAATTATTGGACTACCTGAAAGCCATGATCAAGGAAAGAACCTAGAAATCACCCTTCAAGAAATTCTCAAGGAAAACTGCCCTGATGTTTTAGATCCAGAGGGCAAAATAGAGGTTGAAAGAATCCACCGATCACCTCCTGAAAAAGATCCCAAAAAGAAAACTCCCAGGAATATTATAGCCAGGTTCCAGAATCCCCAGATCAAGGAGAAAATACTACAAGCAGCCAGGAAGAAACAATTTCAATATTGTGGAAACACAATCAGAATAGCCCAGGACCTGGCAGCTTCTACACTGAGGGATTGAAGGGCATGGAATATGATATTCCAGAGGGCAAAAGAACTGGGAATGAACCCAAGGGTCACCTACCCAGCAAAACTGAGTATTTTGTTTCAGGGGAAAATATGGTCATTCAGTGGAATAGAGGACTTTCAAGCATTCTTGAGGAAAAAACCAGAATTGAATAGAAAATTTGACATCCAGACACAAGAAGGAAGAGATGCCTGAGAAGGTAATCAGGGAAAAGAAATCAAAAGGAACTTATCAAAGTTGAACTATTTACATTCCTATATGGAAAAGCAATATCTGTGACTGATGATATCTTTCCCACTATGAAAATAATGGAAGAAGGGGGTGTGGTCATATGAATACATATGTGAATGTGTGTGTATATGGCTACAGTTATATATGGATAGAGGGCATAGGTTGATTTTGTTGGGAAGGGAGAGTACTCAAGGGATGAAATTATGAGGTGAGAGAGGAAAGTGGCAAGAGGAGATGGGGAGAGACATGGTAGGGTAAACTATCTCATGTAGGGGAAGTGGGTGCAAAGGAGGGGGAGAATAAGGAAGGCTAAAAAGGCAAAACCACATTCACATTGAATTTGGTTCAGGGAGAAAATGACATACATACTAAATGGGATATCTCAACCTGCAGCAGGATAGGGGGAAGGGGGATCAGAGGAGGGATGATGGATGGGAGGGCATCCTTGGGGTGAGGGGGGGTTGGAAGTACCCACTATAGAAGAGGGACAGGATCATGTAGGGAATGGACCAGTTGGGGGGTGGGATGAGTGGGAGGGAATTATAAGCAGCCTTGTACAATATATCTACTATGATAATGTTTTGCATAGCTAGACATGTACAACATATACTGAATTACTTATCTCCCAAGAAGGAATGGGTGACAAGGGAGGAAGGAAATGGATCTGAAATTCAAGGTCGTAACATTAAATGTTTCAAATATATATAAATACTATTATTAATACTCTTTTGCCTATAATTGGGAGATAAGATGTGCAGGCATTGGGACACAAAGATTCATCTTCCTCTAATGGAAAAGTCGATGGGGGTATGGGAGAAGGTATGGGAGAGAGCAGATTGGAGGAAGCGATATCTTGTGGGACTACTATTCTGGGAGGTTGGGTAGGGGAATAATGGGGGGAAAATGATTGTAACTCAAAATCTGGCGGAAATGAATGATGTAAAACAGAAGTTAATAAAGTATTTGTTTAAAAAAAAAAGAAATTCAGTATATGTTGTACATGTCTAGCTATGCAAAACATTATCATAGTAGATATACTGTACAAGGCTGCTTATAATTCCCTCCCACTCATCCCACCCCCGACCTGGTCCATTCCCTACTTGATCCTGTCCCTCTTCTACAGTGGGTACTTCCAACCTCCCCTCCCCCCAAGAATGCCTTCCCATCCATCATCCCTCCTCTCATCCCCCTTCCCCCTATTCTGCTGCAGGGTGAGATATCCCATTTAGTATGTATGTCATTCTCTCCCTGAACCAAATTCAATGAGAATGTGGTTTTGCCTTTTTGCCTTCCTATTCTTCCCCTCCCTTGCAGCCACTTCCCCTTGCTTCTTCTACATGAGATAGTTTACCCTACCCTGTCTCTCCCCATCTCCTCTTGCCACTTTCCTCTCTCACCTCATAATTTCATCCCTTGAGTATTCTCCCTTCCCAACAAATTCAACCTATGCCCTCTATCCATATATAACTGTAACCATATACACACACATTCACATGTATTCATATGACCACACACCCTTCTTCCATTATTTTCATAGTGAGAAAGATATCATCAGTCACAGATATTGCTTTTCCATATAGGAATGTAAATAGTTCAACTTTGATAAGTTCCTTTTGATTTCTTTTCCCTGATTACCTTCTCAGGCATCTCTTGCTTCTTGTGTCTGGATGTCAAATTTTCTATTCAATTCTGGTTTTTTCCTCAAGAATGCTTGAAAGTCCTCTATTCCACTGAATGACCATATTTTCCCCTGAAACAAAATACTCAGTTTTGCTGGGTAGGTGACCCTTGGGTTCATTCCCAGTTCTTTTGCCCTCTGGAATATCATATTCCATGCCCTTCGATCCCTCAGTGTAGAAGCTGCCAGGTCCTGGGCTATTCTGATTGTGTTTCCACAATATTGAAATTGTTTCTTCCTGGCTGCTTGGAGTATTTTCTCCTTGATCTGGGGATCTGGAACCTGGCTATAATATTCCTGGGAGTTTTCTTTTTGGGATCTTTTTCAGGAGGTGATTGGTGGATTCTTTCAACCTCTATTTTGCCCTCTGGATCTAAAACATCAGGGCAATTTTCCTTGAGAATTTCTTGAAGGTGATTTCTAGGTTCTTTCTTTGATCATGGCTTTCAGGTAGTCCAATAATTTTTAAATTGTCTCTCCTGGATCTATTTTCCAGGTCAGTGGTTTTTCCCATGAGATATTTCACATTGCCTTCTAATCTTTCATTTGTTTGGATCTGCTTAACAGCATCTTGATTTCTCATAAAGTCATTAGCTTCCATTTGCTCCAGTCTAACTCTGAAGGAATGAATCTCCTCAGTGAACTTTTGAGATTCTTTTTCCGTCTGGCAAATTTGACTTTTTAAGGCATTCTTCTCCTCATTGGCCTTTTGGGCCTCCTTTGCCATTTGAGTTAGTCTATTTTTTAAGGTGTTGTTTTCCTCAGTCAGGCTGTTGACCTTCATTTCATACTTTTCCTGCATCCTTCTCATTTCTCTTTCCAATTTTTCCTCCACTTCTTTTATTTGATTTTTAAAGTCCTTCTTAAGGTCCTCTATGGCCTGCAACCCGCTCTTGTTTTCCCCTGGGGCTTTTGGAGCAGGACTTCTGACCTCACAGCCCTCCTCTCGCTCTATGCTTTGATCCTCTTTGCCCCCAAAGTAGGAGTCTAAGGTTGCCTTTTTCTGTTTAATTTGTTTCCTTTGCCTTGGCATGTTGCCACTTAATTACTTGACTTTTGGGCTTGTTGCCACAGTATGGCTCTGGCGCCAGACGGGAACTTTCGCCCCAAATGTGTGGGGGGACAACTTCCATTTCTGGCAAGCTGGAAACCCACCCACAACCTCCACCCCAGATCACAGTCCAGATCCAGGGAGTTTAAAGCAAGAGCGATTACCCCCCAAGACTGATTGCTGGGTATCCCTACAGTTCGCAGGCAGGAGCTGGAGCTGCCTCTGAAAACTACACAATGGTGTGTCTCCTCAGCGGCTTCTAGCCCCCAGGGGAGGAAGCTGATGCGTTCCCCATATACTGGTCCCAAAGTCCATAGGGCACTAACCTCTCACTTTGTCCTAGGCATGCCTATGTTGATAATTCTGGAATCCCCACAGCTACTGGTGTTCTGGGGTCCCTCCAGCCGGCTGCTGGCCCTGCTGCCCTGGGGCTAAAACCACGACTCAGGCGGAACTGTGCTCGGCTCCCCGTGCTTCACTGCTCCCAGAGTGCTGTGCTGGTCCTTCCTGCAGGGCTGCTGGGCTGTCCTCAGAGGGAGGTTAGCTTCTCTGTGTCGTTCTTTGGTTTCTGGGGCTCCAGAAGTTGTTCAGAGTCCCCTTTTACATAGTTTGGAGGTAATCTGGGGGGAGAGTCGCTTGGATGTGCTGTTTCTTTGTTAGTCCGTTTTCTAAGGTGTTATTTTCTTCAGTCAGGTTATCGACTCTCATTTCATATTTTTCTTGCATCATTCTCATTTCTCTTCCCAATTTTTCCTTTACTACTCTTATTTGGTTTTCAAAATCCTTCTTAAGTTCCTCTATGTCCTGTAAGCAGCTTATTCTTTTGGTGCAGGAGTTCTGACTTCACTGTCTTCCTCCTGTTCCATGACCCAATCCTTTTTATCTCCTAAAAAGGAATCCAAAGTCGGGCTGCTGTGCTTGCCTTGCTTCCCTCACTTGCTCATGTTGCTACTCAATTACTTGACTTTTGAGCTTTTTGCCACAGTAGAACTCTGTTACCAGAGCTGGGAGCTTTGTCTCAATCACTGGGTTTTCTCAGCTGCTGGAGCTATTAGTTGGCTGCCCTCTCTGAAGCCTCTACTTGCTCTGGCACACTGGTCCCACACCCCAGGACCTCCCCCCAGACAGTGATCCAGATCCAAGCAGGTTAAAACAAGAGTGATTACCCCTCAGACTGGTCACTTGGTTCCCCTACAATCTGCAGGCCCAGAGCTCTGAAGCAGCCACATGGCAGTGGCTGGATGGTTGCCATGCCTCACCCGCTTCTTGCCCTGGGGGAAAAGGCCGGACAGCACTCCCAAATTCCCAGGTCCCAAAGTCCACACTGCACTGACCTCTCACTTTGTCTTTAGCATATATTTGTTGATAATTCTGGAAACTGCTACAGCTGCTGGTGATCTAAAGTCCCTCTAGCCAGCAGCTGGTTGTGTCCACCCTGAGGCTAAAACCTCAGGCTTGCACGAGCTGAGCTTGGCTCCCAGAGCACTGTGCTGGTGCTTCCTGCCAGCCTGCTGGCCTGTCTTCAGTGGGAGGTTAGCTTCTCTCTGTCATTTTGTGGGTTCTATAGCTCCAAAGTTTGTTTAGAGTCATTTTTTACATGAATTAGAGGAGGTGGGAGTGGGAGCTCTGCAGAAGTCCTTTCATCTTGACTCCACCCCATTATTATTATTCTAAAACATTAATAATAATAGTTGTCATTTATATGCCTTCTAATATGTTCCAGGCATCGTGCTAAGCCCTTTACAAATATTATCTCATTTGATCTTCATAACAACCCTGGGAAGTAGGTGCTATTATTATCCCTATTTTACAGTTGTGGAAACTAAGGCAATGGAGGTTGTCTTGCTAAAAGTTACACAACTAGTGTCAGAGGTGGGATTTGGGCTCAAGTGTTCCTGACTCCAGGCCAGGTGCTCTCTTTCTACTGTACCACTAGCTTTCAGAACAGCATTATGGGGTTTTAATATTCTATTATAAAGCACAGATATTAAATATAAGTAAAACTGTAGCATTTACACGGTGTTTTACATACATGATCACATTTGATCTTTCCAGCATTTTGTGAGGTTACTACTAGAGATATTAGGGATATTACAATTTCCATTTTGAAGATAGGGAAATGGAGGCTCAGAGGGGGAAGTTAAGGATTACAGAGACAGTAAATCTCAGAGGTAAGACTCAATACCAGCTCTCTCCTGATTGCCTTTCCCACTACTGCACCATTCTATCTCTGAGTGCATGGTGGGTGGAAGTAAATCGAGACAGCATTTAAAAAAAAAAGACAACAAAGCAAAAATGAAAAGTATAATCCCAAACAAATTCCAGCATTTTTTAGTGGCCCTGGAACCTTTTATATTGTTTTGGGCAGCATCAAACACACTGAAAATTTAAGTCAAAGAATAAAATGAGATTTGGAAGATTTGGGCTAAGGGAAAGAAAGGAGTATATTTGTATTTAGAAATGTTTTCTCAGAGTATGGCCAAAGGCTATATAACAAGGTGAAAGCTCTTAACAATTCTAAAAAGTGCTACTTTCAGTCATGTTGGATTGTGCTTGAGAAGATTATTTGTACACAGGAAATGGTTTACAGCTTCACCTGGCTCTTTCACATCTGGGAAGACCATGTAATTAGGATTAATGGTATCAGTTTCTGACAACTTTAGGACCATGGTGAACATCTGCTCTGTAAGTACATTCTAGATACTGAGACAGCTGAATCCTCCATTCTAGACCCAACATAAGCAGTTTAATATACTACTAAAAGAGAAGAGAAATCGCAATTATTGAAAATATAATGATTGTGGAAATGCATATGGCCAATTTTTAAAATGCCTAAAATAAGAACAAGTGTTAGAATTTTTAAGAGAAAAAGTCAATTTTACTTTGGGTTCAAATAAAACAGTGATCCAGCTGACACTATTAAAGTTTATGAAATTTGAAGCTTAAAGGGAATTCAGAGAGGCAGTTCTTATGTTGGCCTTGGATATCAGTTTTTGTCTGATAATACTAATTGCAATTTATATGCCATCTACTATGTTCCAGGCACTGTGCTAAGCCCTTTACAAACATTATCTCATTTGATCCTCACAACAGCTCTGGGAGGAAGATGCTATTATTATCCCCATTTTACAATTGTGGAAACTGAGGCAACAGAGGTTAAGCATCTCACCCAAAGTAACACAGCTAGTTAAGTGTAATTCAAGCCACTGGGAAGTAGCAGGGAGTAGGAGAATGGCAAGGTCATCCCTGTTTTAAGCAAAGTACTTTGGTAACTGTGTGGAGAATAGATTAGAATAAGAAGACTCTTGAGGCAGGGGTATCAATTAGGAGGCTGTTGTGTCCAAAGCACCAAGGTGATCAAGACCTGAACGAGGGTTGTGACTGTTTCAGTGGAGAAAAGGAAAGAGATGCAGTAGATGTTTGCAAGGAAGAACAAGAAGATGTGGCAGCTGGATACATGAGGTGGGTGAGAGTGAGGAGTTGATAATGACTGATACTCAGGTTGCAAATAACTTGAAAGACAGTCATACCCTTGACAGAAAAAAGGAGGATGGAAAAGGGATGGGGTTTGAAGGAAAGGATGATGAGTTCTATTTCTGACTTGTTGAGTATGACATGCTTATAGGAATCCAGTCTGAAATGTCTAAAAGGCAGTTTGTGATCTGTGATGGAGTTCAGGAGACACTTGGGCTGGATAAATAGATCTATGAGCCATCACCCCAGAGATGATAATTCAATCCATGTGACCTGATGAAGTCGCCAAGTGATAGCAGGGAGGACAAATGAAAGAGGGTCCAGGACAGATTTTGGGGCCTCTTGGAGTTTGGGTGGATGTTGATAATGTTCTAGCAAAGGAGACTAAGGCATGGTTGAGAAAGTAAGAATAAAATCCAGAAAAGACGGTGTCCGGAAAAGCCAGAAAGAAAAGAATATTAAGGAGGTGGGTGAAAAGGTCCAAGGCTGTAGGGAGGTCCTGAAAGCTGAGAACAGAGATTAGATTTAGATTTAAATTCTTTAGATTTCAATCATAATGCTTTGTACATTAGCATATTCAGAATTTATCTGTGAAATCAAGCAATAAGTGAAAATGAAAGAGGCAGCAGGATAACATGGCCCCTACCCATGCACTTGGAAAGTAGACACTTTTGATTTCCATCTTCTTGGTCTGGCAGCAATAAATGGGACTATTTACCCTAGAGCATTATACCTGGCATCACAAGACTTGGATTCAAGTCTTGACTATATTACTTACCAGCTGCGTGACAAGTTATTGAATGACTCCCAGTTTGTTTTCTATTATGTAAAACAGAGGTGGTGACCCTTGTACTAAGATGAGATTAAAAAATACATATTTTCATTAGCATTAATTTAAAAAAATTTTCCATTGCATATTCTGTCCCTCCTTCTAGCCCCTCCCCACCCATTAAGAAAGCAAGTGATATGATATCCATGATACATGTGAAGTCATGTTCAACATATTTCCGTATTAGCCATATTGCAAAAAAAAAAAAAGCAAGAAAAATAAAGTGAAAAAAATGTGTTTCAGTCTGTACTTAGTAGAGTTTATTAGTTCTCTCTGTGGAGGTGGGTAGCATTTTTCATCATGAGAGCTTTGGAATTTTCTTTTCACTTTTTTTTTCCCTTGAGATCACAAACATACTTAAAGCATTTTGCAAATCTTCAGGTGCTACAGAAATGTTTGTTAAGAGATTCTGACATTGTCAGGCTGGGAAGGCACAAGAGGGGCAAACAAGGAAAGTCTCTATTCAATTAATTTTTGTTTTAAATGTCAGCACTTTCAGTGCTATACATCATTAAATTGTAGCCAAAAAAAAAATGACACTTAATGGTGTTTCATTCCTCTCTTCTGTTTTCATTAATTGCACTTTTGTGCTAACCAATAAACCAAGCTTGTATTCCACCAACGTGGGTAGTCCTCTTTCACTACTTCATTTTGTGATGAGTCACCAAGATTATTTAAAAACCCAATACTTTCACCATTACCCCTCAACATATTTGGTAAGAGATTAGAAATATGAACAAGAGGAAGACAATGGACCTATTTCCCTATCTTGAATCCCTCAATCACTTTAGTAGAGATCATAGACCTTGAATGTTCTCAGTACAGAAAAATTCATTTTATCTATTTGTCCTGGAATTTTTTTTTCTCATTAAAAATTGTAAAGCAGAGAGGCAGCTTGGCATAATGGAGAGAGAGAGTGAGACGTGAAGTTCATGTCTCTACTTGTCTTAAAGGTATCTCAAAATTCTCACGCAAGTTCTCAGGACAAAATTATACAGAGAAGGATAACCACAATTGTACAAAGAAGGATAATCTTTTTTTTTTTTTTTGCTTTTTGGAGGGCAGTTAGAATTAAGTGACTTGCACAAGGTCACATGGCTAATAAGTGTTAAGTGTCTGAGGCTAGATTTGAACTCAGGTCCTCCTGACTCCAGGGCTGTGCTCTATTCACTGCACCACCTAGCCTCCACGAAGGATAACCTTTTAAGAAATGATTGAAGAAACTAGGGATGTTTAGCTAGGAGAAGAAAATATTTAGTGGGCCTAGCCTTGTTCCTTAATTTTTTTCTCTTTATTACAGACCTAGTAGATGTCAACAAACAAATACTTCAATATTGTTGTTGGTGTTCATCCTTCATTTTCAAAGAGGACCAATGACATCACAGAGTGATGTCTTGACTCATGTATGAATTGGATTAAAGTGAGGCAGAATTGCACAAAGTCATCAGTCTCACTCTCTCTTGTAGAGTCAAGGAAGTCCAGCAGCAGGACAAAAGTCAAGACAACTGTCTGGGATGCAGTGGATGACTTTGGCATCTTCAGTATCTGACTAAGCAATCCACAATACCTGCTTTAGCTGCCTTTGTGGCTGTTGAAACAAATCATTCTCATTTGCCCATTCTGTTGGTGAAGGCTTCACATGCTTGGAGTAGACATTTCCCTAACTCACCAATGGGTTTGAGGCTTGTTAGTCACCCTTAACTTGATTTAGCTCTTCTGACTAGATCAGTTTGTGGCCATTGAGCATACAACTCTTTGGGAGCCACAGGTGAGAGTTGAGTGCCATGTAGACACCAAAGGTGGATGAACAGCCCTGAAAAGGGCTTGCCAAGTCTTCATAGCAGAGGTGCTAGTCCTCCCTGAACACTCTATTTACCCCAAATATTTCAGTATACAAAGAACAGGAAAAAGAAGATTGCATATGAAATGGTGAGTTTCTATCATATATAGTTTCTTTTAAACTTATATTAAATTTGAAATATTACAACTGTCCTACTTCTCTGTGTCCTGTTCTGAACTCATTTCTCTTTTTTGCATTTTTAAAAAAACATGTTTGATCAACTGTCTTTTTTTCTTTTCCTCTTTTTTTCCTGAGAAGGTAGGTTGAAGCCTACTCACTAACTCAATTGACCCTTTTAAATAGACATCCTTCCTTTTAATAAAAAATATAGTTACGTATACACATTGGCCATATATGAAAATGTATATCTCATTTTGTACTTCTAGTCTATCACTTCTTTGCCAAGAGGTGGGAAATATGTTTTATCATTAGACTTCTGAAGCTATGATTTTTCATCACATTGTTTAGAGTACCTTAGCCTTTTGAAGTAATTTTGTTTACATTATTGCATAAATAAGTTATGTTCATTTTACTCTGTATCAATTCATATAAAACTTGCCAAGTTTTTCTAAATCCATCATATTCTTATTTTATAATAATTCATATGATACAATAATATCCCATTACAATTGCATATCATAATGTGTTCATCAATTTCCCAACTGACTAACAAATACTTTGTTTCGAATTCTTTCTTACAATGAAATATAAGTATTTTGTACTTAGGAGTCTTTTCCCTTTGCTTTTGATTTCTGCAGTGCCTAGTATTGAGATATGCTATTATTGAGATAAAGGGTATATGCAGTTTAGTGACTGTGTATAATTCCACATTGTTTTACATAATGGTTGGACCAATTTACAATTTCACATAGATCTGATGGATGCAAGGTAGAACCTCAAAAATTGTTCAAATCTGTATTACTCTTACTTTAGTGATATAGTTTTTCCCCCATAGGGTTATTGATAGTTTATATTTCTTCTTTTGAGAACTTCCTGTTCATATCCTTTGACCATTAATTTACTGGGAAATGACTGACACCCTCAACTCTTCACTTCCTCACCTCCATAATTCCAAGTCTTGTCACATCTAACTTTGCATCATCTCTTTCACATATCCCCTTCTCTATGCTCATACAGTTAACACTAATTTGGGTCCTTATCACCTCCCACCTGAACTATTACATAGCATCCTAATGTTCTCCCTGCTTCCAGTCTCTCCTCTTTTCAACAGAGTTGCCAAAATAATTTTCTTAAAGCAAGTCTGATTATGCCGTTCTCCTCCTCAAACATCATTGCTGGATGCCTATTGCCTATAGGTTACAATATAAACTCCTCATTTTGGCATTAAAAGTCCTTAGCAATCTGGCTCCAATCTACTTTTCTAGACATTTCTCCTTACTCCCCTTCATTCCCTCTAAACTGCAGCAAATTAATCTATTTGATGTTCCCCAAAGTCAACATTTCATTTCCTCTGCAACACCTCTGTCCTGTATTTCTGGAATGCACTACCTTCTGATCTCTGCCTCTGATTATTTAGCTTCATGCCAAGCTCAACTAAAGCTCCACTTTTTATAGGAAGCCTTTCTGATCCCTTTGGTTTTTAGTGCTCTGTTGCTCCTTAAATTATATTGTACTTGTTAATGTGTATAAATGTTATACATCCATAATAGAAAATACACTTGATGGTAGAGACCATATTTTATTTGGTATTTAGATTTCCAGCTATCCAGAGTTTATATTGCCTAGCACATAATGGGCAATTAAAAATGTTTATTTTTGATGTGTTCAAGAGTTTTGAAAGCCTGTAACGTGGAGGAGGGAATAAGACTCATTCTATTTGGAACCATAAAGAATGGATTGATGTTGAAAAAAGGAGATTCCATTAGGTTTGACATTTAGGAAAAATTCTTAATACTCAGAGTGGTCCCAAAATGGAATTAAGATTTGATGTTAGAAAAAAATTTCTCACAATTAAAACTATCCCAAAGGAGAACAGGCTGCCTCTGGAGGTAGTAAGTTCCCCCTCATTATAAGTGTTCCAGGTAGGCTAGGTGCTTAGTTGTCAGGTAAGTTATGGAGGAGAATATCTCATGTACAAGTTGGACCAGATGGCCACTGGAAGCCCAAGATTGGTGGAAAAAGACTCTTTCATCCACACTCCCAGCATTTCCCACCAGCAACCATAGGGTTTCTGTGGTAGTCAAGGTTTAATGTGAGAAGAATGTTTCAGTGTATGACTTTCTAGCCAATATTCATTCTGATGGATGATGAAATTGTGAAAACATATTACTCAAAGAGGTGCTAGAATTGGCAGCAATCAATAAACTCATAGAGGTTACTGGAAGAGATGAAGTGAAAGATTGGGAAAGAACATAAGGTACTGTTTTTGTGAAGGCTTTTTCAAGGACCAAGAAGAAAGAGAAGGCAAGCCCTCCATCAGGCTCAGGAGAGAGTCTGTTCTGATCCAATCCTCACTAGCCTGTGATAAGACTGCAAAGGTAAAGCTGAGTACCTGAGTTGGTGGTGATGGTAAGTGTTGGGGTAAGATTGAGGTAGGAGGGTTAGAGCTGTGGTCAGAGTGGAGTGGCCATGAAAGAAAATCAGCTACTGGAGAAATCAGATCTAAATTCAAATTTGGGTTGTTACCTTGGAGGAGGAGCCAGAGACCCACTGAGTCACCCAGGTTACTAAGATCCTAAATTGACTTGATCAGGACACTTGGAGAGGCTGAGTAAGAAAACTGATGTGGGAGTTGGGTCATAAGAGGAAAAACTTTGGAGACATTTGCTAAATTCAACTTTTGGGACTATTGCAGCTACTTGTGTGAGTGACTGATCTGCATTGTGTTTGGCAACTCCTGAGTTTGGGAATTACATATAGATTGGTTATGGGTGGTCTAGCTCTAGGAGAAGTTGTGAGTGTGGAAGCTTGTGTCCTAGCTCTTTTGAATATATTTTTATTGAATTCCTTTTAATTGTCATCAATAAAAAACAGTTTATACCTATGACATGTTTCTGTGCTATGTTCCTTGTGATTGGGATTCACTGAAATAGAACAGGGTGGAGTTTCCTAGTTGATTGACACTTGAGGTGAGATTCTAATTAGATAATTAGACCCACACCACATGGACTAATGAGGCAAGTACTACTGCCCACAAAAACGTCAGAACTGGGGGAGAAAGGTAACAGCTCTGTGATAAATATAGAGAACTTGGCATTTACTCAAAGGACTCCTGGTACTTGGTGGAGTGAATAATTCCTGGGATTGCCAATGCCTGGCCCCTCATCATTGAAATTTAATCAATCAATGAACCAATAAGCATTTATTATTAAGTGCTTACTACTTGCCAGACACAGGAAATACAAAGAAAGAAAAGAGAAAGAAGAAAAAATCTCTACTCTTAAGGAGCTAAAAGGTCTGGTAAGTGAGAATTATATCCCCTGTCAGCTAGGTGGTGCAATGGATAGAATGCCCAGTCCTGAGTTAGGGAAACCTGAGTTCGAATCTAACTTTAGACATTTAATAGCTGTGTGACTCTGGTAAGTCACCTAATTTCTGGTCTGTCTCAGTTTCCTCATCCATAAAATGGACATTAGAATATAACCTATCTCCCAGGATTTTTGTGGGGATCAAATGAGGTAATATTTGTAAAGTGCCTGGCACACAGTAAGTGCCATATAAATTTTAGCTATTACCAATAGTATCTAGATATCTTTCAGCTGAGAGATAGGTGAAGGAAACTTACTATCTAGCTATGGGCCCAAGTGAGAGGAACTCGGAGAAGAACAAGCAATAGTATGATGCGTAAGTCCTTTGTTGGAGACTCCAAATAGAGAATAAAGTCCTGCTACAAAATCTTGATGCAAGGGGTAAAAATGAGAGTGATCCAGTGGAAAACCTCCTTCTACCAAATAGTCAAAACACTGGTCAATCTGCCAGTATATAAATGGCTTGAAGAATGGTTGAGGCCCTACAAAGATGGCACATCACAGTAAGCCTGCTCCTCTCAGGGGATTTAATTAGACTTCTTGGTGACCAAGAGGAGAGAAACAATGGAAAATTATAAGTACATTCTTCCTCCTCAGTTTCTTTGTACTTTATTTAATGTAGTAGCCCTCCCAGTAGAATGTAAACTCCCCAAAGCTTTATATATATATTTTTCTTTATATTTATCACTTAATAAATATATGTTGAATGGAATCATATTGATTCAAGAGACAGAGAAATGAAGTTTAAAAGGGGAAAGTCTACCAGTTATAAATGAACCAGATGGTAGCTCATATGGAGAGGTTCCAGATCATTAGACTGGAAGGAATCTGCTTCTTAGTACCTTCTTGAAGGTCAGGAAAGTATACCAAAACTGACCCAGATTGAATAGCACCTCTCTCAAGATGGGAGGAGGATGACTGAATCCAAAGATTTCCTCTTTCCTGCTTAATAGTCTAGTGTTCAGGACCCAAAGAAGGGAGGCCATCTCTAGAGTCTATCTCATGAGAGGTTAAATATAGTAGAAGTTACTCAAAATACCCTACATAATGATCACAATAAAATGAAAGGTTCCAGAGTTTCTCAGGTGGTGGTGGAATTTATTCCACAGGAAAGCCTGGATTCAGATCCCAGTGCTGCCACTCAAAGGTATATCACATAAAGAAGTTCCATTGCCTCCATGAGCCTTCTCCCATTAGATAGTATCTCCCTGAGGGCAGGGTTGCTTCTTGACCCACATAAGGATTTCTTAGGAGACAAGTAAGATGATCTAGTACTTCCATCTCTTTGAAGACTTGTCATATTTTGTTGTGATCCACATAGTCAAAGGCTTTAGTGTAGTCAATGAAGCAGAAGTAGATGTTTTTCTGGAACTCCCTTGATCTCTACATAATCCAGTGAATTTGGCAATTTGGTCTCTAGTTCCTCTGCTTCTTCAAAAACCAGCCTGCTCTTCTGGTAATTCTCTGTTCACATATTGCTGAAGTCTAGTTTGCAGAATCTAAGCATACCCTTGCTGGTGTGTGAAATGAGTGCAATTGTTCAATAATTTAAACATTCCTTGGCATTGCCGTTCTTTAGGATTGGGATATAAACTGATCTTTTTCCAATCCAGTGACCACTGTTGAATTTTCCAAATTTTCTGGCATATTGAGAGCAGCATTTTAAAGAATCATTTTCTAGGATTTTAAATAGCGTGGCTGGAATTCCATCACTTCCACTACCCTTGTTGTTAGCAATGTTTCCTCGGGCTGACTTGACTCCATTAGATAGGTGTGTGGCTCTAGATCAGTAACCATACCATCATGGTTATCATGGTTATTGTTGATGTTAAAATCTTTCTGGTATAGTTCCTTTGTGTATTCTTACCACATTTTCCTAATATCTTCTGCTTTTATTGAGTCTCTACCATTTTTGTCTTTTATCATGCCCATTTTTGCAATGAAACTTTCTTTTGATATCTCTAATTTTCTTGAAGAGATTTCTCATCTTTCCCATTCTATGGTTTTCTTCCATTTCTTTATATTTATCACTTAAGAAAACCTTCTTAACTTTCTTGCTATTCTCTGGAATTTTGCATTCAGAATATCTGCATCTCCCTTTCTCCTTTTCTTTCCCAAGCTATTTGTAAAGCCTCATCAGATAGCCATTTTGTTTTCTTGCTCTTTTTTTGCAGGGGTGGGGGGGAAATGTAATTTTTTTTTTGCTGTTTCCTGTACAATATTGCAAACCTCTGCCCATTGTTCTTCAGTTCTTCTATCTACCAGATCTAATTCCTTAAATCTATTCATCACATCTACTTCAGATTCATAAGGAATGTTATTTAGGTCATACTTATTCAGTCTGATGGTTTTCCCTACTTTTTTCAATTTGTCTGAATTTTGCAATAAGAAACTCACAATCTAAATCATAGTCAGCTCCAGATCTTGTTTTAACTGACCATATAGAACTTCTCCACTTTTGGCTGCAATTATATAATCCATCTGATTTCTATATTGACCATGTGGTGATGTTCATGAGTAGAGTCACCTTTTGGGTTATTGAAAAAGAGTGTTTACTATGATCAGCAGGTTATCTTGACAAAGCTCTACTAGTCTCTGCCCCATTACATTTTGTACTCCAAGTCCAAACTTGTCTGTTATTCCAATTATCTTTTGATCTCCTACTTTGGAATTCTAATCCCCTATGATGAATGCAACATCTCTTTTGGTGCTATTTCTAGAAGATGTTATAGGTCTTTATAGAACTGAACAACTTTGGCCTCTTCAGCATCAGTGGTTAGAGCATAGATTTGTATTACTGTGATACTGAATGGTTTACCTTGGATTCAAACAGATATCATTTTGTCTTTTTTGAGATTATACCCCAGTATTGCTTTTCTCACCCTTTTACTAATTATGAGGGTTACTCTATTTCTTCTAAGGGATTCTTGCTCACAGTAATAGATATAATGTTCTCTTGAATAAAATTCATCCATTCCCATCCATTTAAGTTCACTGATACCCAAAATATTTTATCTTTCCATCTCCTGTTTGGCCATATCCAGCTTACCTTGGTTCATAGATCTTACATTCTATGGTCTTGTGCAATGTTGCAATGTGCAGCACTGAACTTTCCTTTCATCACCAGAGACATCCACATCTGAACTTCCAGACTTCAGTTCAGCTGCTCCATTTTTTCTTGGAGCTACTTGTACTTACTTGTCCTCCATTCTTCCCCTGTAACATATTGGACAGCTTCTGACCTTAGGGACTCATCTTCCAATGTCACCTCTTTTATTATTTTAATACTGTCCATGGGCTTTTCTTGGCAGATACTGGAGTAATTTGCCACTTCCTTCTCCAGTGGATCACCTTTTGTCAGAACTCGCCACTATGACTTGTCCATCTTGAGTAACCCTGCACAGCACAGTTCATAATTTCACTGAGCTATACAAGGCCATGTGACAAGACAGTGATCCAGGAGTGGGAATCAGGAAGACCTGAGTTCAAGTTCAGCCTCAAATACTTACTAGTTGTGTGTTCCTGGGCAAGTCATTTAGCCCTGTTTCCCTCAGTTTCTTCATCTGTCAAATGAGCTGGAGATGGCAAATCATTCCAGTATCTTTGCCAAGAAAAGCCCAGATAGGGTCTTGAAGAATTACACATGACTGAAATGACTGAACAATAACAACAAAACCTAGAAAACAATAATCCTAATTCAATTTAAAGATATTTGAAGGGGGAAAATGATACTTAAACATTATTTCAATATATGATAATGTAGTATCTATTGTATGCAAGGCACTGGGCTAGGCACCAGATATACAAACATCAAAAAGAAAACAGCCCATCTATCCTCAAGCAATTTGTGTTTTATTACAAATCCCAACGCATTGTCTCTCCAACGTCAGCTTTAGGATTCATAGGAGATCACCAAGTGTCTCACCACAGGTCTCACCACAGAGGACAGCATAGCAAACTGGGTTGATTGACCTAACTCCCTAATGTTTGAATTATTCGTATGTATAGAAGACAAGACACTGTGTCAGGAGCAGTTGTGCTTTGGTGGCTTTTGAGATGTCAAGAGAGAAAGAACTGATTCTTCCACTACCATTAAATTTGGTATATTGCCAATGTTTGGTACTGAAATTTGTCCTGTGAATATATGTGATACCCAAAGCTAACCTAGATCTTTACTGGAGCTGACAACTAACTATAAGGGCTCTGGTGATTCCTAGTACTTAGTACATGGCACATGTTGTCCAATTGTTCTGCCATGTCTGACTCTTCATGACCCTGTGGATCATATCGCACCAATACTGTCCATGGGGTTTTCCTGGCAAAGATACTAGAGTGGTTTGTTATTTCCCTTTTCTAGTAGATTAAGGCAAGCAGAGGTTAAGTGACTTGTCCAGGTCTACAGTTAGTAATGAAGCTTAATTTGAATTCAGGTCTATCCACTGAGACATCTAGCTGTCTCACATGGCACATAGGAAGACCTTACTAAATGATTTTTCATACATTCATTCATCTTACAGACAAACAAGTGAAATGATAAATGAAAATTTTAACATGTCTTTGGGAAGAGTAACAGATAGAGAATAAGACAAATAAGTCATCTCACTCCAGGTTAAGATAAAGGATTATAGAGATAGCCAAAGTCAGCTTTCTTTATGAACCTGAGACTTGGATCTGCCACTGACATCATATTTACTTCCTTAAACAGTCTATCTGTGTCATCTCTGAGTCATACTTGGGATTAACAGGCAATGAGGTCCTGGAACACAGTCAATGGACCATCACTGAAAGGATGCTCTTCTGAATTGGACATGCTATATGGTGCAGTTCAGAACTGGTTCTCTAGACACTCATGAGTATAAAACTGAAGGGACCAACTGAAAATAAAACAGCCAGAAAAAAGGCTTTTAAGGGCACAATAATCATAGCTGAGCAGCAATAAATCACAGGGTTCTGAATATTAGGAAAGAGTAGCAGGAGGCGGGCTAGTGAGGGGAGGAATAATAAAAGACCAGGTAGCTCCTTTTGAGGAAAGGCATCCATGAGATTAAAAGGCAAAACCACAAAAGACAGGTTCTAGGAAGAACCACAAACCAAAGAACTGTTTTTACATGTATATGTCATGTGTCTGTCCTGGGATAGGAGAGGAATCTGTGACTTGAAGGACTCAGAATATGCCAAGGTTGGATCTAAACTGGGTAATGGGTCAGGTAGGTAGACAGGACTATGGGAGCCCAAAATGAAGATCTGGGAAAAAAACAGTGAGTCAGAAACCAGGTAGACAGACATGAAGAAAGCAAAGGATGTATAGTTAATTGCAGGTTAACACAAAACTGGTCAGAGACCAGATAGGCAGCCACGTACAAGGTAGACCCAGTTGCCCAAGGACAAGGTAAATCTGATAGCCAAAAGTCAAGATGAGTAGTTAAGAAGAGTCTAATGATAGCTATCTTGAGGGCGGGGTGGGGAAGGGCAGAGAAGACAAAAAGGGGAAAAAAAGAAATTTACATGATAACTTTGTTAGATATTTAAAAGGAAATTAAGTTGTTCATACTAGATTTCCAGTTTCATGGGCAATCATCTTTTCTATAATACTATGTTGTGAGAATGCTTGTTTTATTCCATAAATTAAAAATGAAATATATATATATATATATATATATATTTTTTTTTTTTTTTTTTTAAAGAAGGGCTCATAGCAATCAAGGAGAGCTATAACAAAAGTAGGGTGGGTTGAGCTTTGATCAAGGTTGCCAAAATGCAGAGGATGCTGGAACCATTTGTAGTTCCTTAGCTGCATAGAAATACTGAGCTTAACACCTAATTTATAAGAATAATTGGCCAAAACAGGAAGTCACCAGTTGATACACACATTTCCTCCCCCAAGCAGTGATCCTGCTCTTCTCAGATGGCAAACTCCCTAGCAGTGGCTTGAGCTATCTTAGGGTCCCTACCTGTGGCAGTCCACCTCACCCCTCCTCTACTCAACATTTAAGTGTACATTTTGTGCCACTAACCCCAACCATATTTTGTGCAAAAATTTGTAGTTATGACTCTAGGATCATGAAAAGTATGTAGAAGAAAAATTCATTATCAGAGCACCTAAGTAGAATAAATCTTGAGGAATTCTCATGTCACAGCTAAGAATTTAATTCAATATAACAAACATTAAGTGCCTAGCTGGTAAAAACCACTGGTGATAAATACAAACAAAGCAGTCTCAGTCCTTGAGGAGTTTATGTTTGTCTTCAGGTAGGAATGATGAAAGGGTTGTTTAGTCGCATTTGACTCTTCATGACCCCATTTAGGGTTTTTCTGGCAAAAATACTAGAGTGGATTGCCATTTCATTCTCTAGTTCATTTTATAGATGAGGAAACTGAGGCAAAGAGGGTTAAGTGACTTCCTCCAGGTCATACAGCTAGTAAGTGTTTGAGCCTGAATTTGAACTCAGGTCTTCCTGACTCTACCTAGCTACTCTTAATCAAACTACATAAATTTTTTTGAAAATTTAGAGCTATTGGCCTGAGTACAACACTGCCATCATCCCATGATCCTTAAGGAACATACTGCTCAATACCAGGAGAACATAGCAGCAGGATCCCAGATAAGATGGGTCAGGACAATGTAAGGCCATAACAGTTCCATTAAAAGTTCCCAGAATTTGGTCATAACGCAAAGTCTCAATTTGAGGAGTAAGGAAAAAAGAATGAGTAAACAGAAAACAAAAAGATAAAGAGGTATTATGATGCCAGGGATGCCCTAGATACAACGCCAGAAGAAGAAAAAAATTCCAAAATACTTACAAGTAAAGCCTAAACAAAATTTCATCTTGGCCACAAGATCAATTAGAATTCTTAGAAGAAATTAAACAAGAATTCTATTTTTTTTAAGAGTTAAAAATGGGTGCATCTAGGTCATACAGGAAAGAGCACCAGCCCTGGAGTCAGAAGGACCTAAGTTCAAATTTGGCCTCAGACCCTTACTGGTTGTGTGACCCTGGGTAAGTCACTTAACTCTGATTGCCTCAAAAACAACAAAAAAAGATAACAAAAATTAAATGAGAATACTAAAGAAAAGAATTTGGGGGAAAAAATGAGAGCTAGGGAGGAAAAAGAGTTAGGACAAGAGGTACAAAACCTTACCTACATAACAGATACTTAAAAATTAGAGCAGACCAAACTGAAGTTAATGACTTCATGAGAAAATGAGAAGTATCAAATACATCAAAGATTGAATAAAAAGAAGAAAATATGGGTTATGAAGAAAGCTTCAGAAAAACTTGGAAACTCATACACATTTATATTAATTGAATGAAATGAGCAGAACCAGGAGAATGACTTATACTATAACATCTCTATTTTTAAAATGAACCATTTTGAAAGATGAAAAAAACTGATCAACAAAGTAATCAACCATGATTCCAGAATCCTGTGATGAAGAATGCTGTCCAGCTCATGGCAGAAAAGCAATGGACTAATATGCAGAAGGAGAGAAACATTTTTGGACATGACCAATGTGGGAATTTGTTTTGCTTGATTAAGCTTGTTTCTTACAAGAGTTGTGTGTTCTTTTCCTCCCTCCTCCTCTGGAAGGGAAGTGGGAAAAAGAAGAAATAAATACTTGATACTTTTTTAAAAAGAGAGAGGAAAAAAACCAGTGATGTAAGAAGAAAGAAAGAAAGAAAGAAAGAAAGAAAGAAAGAAAGAAAGAAAGAAAGAGAAAGAAAGGAAAAGAAAGAAAGAAAGAAAAAGAGGAAGGAAGGAAGGAAGGAAGGAAGAAAGAAAGAAAGAAAGAAAGAAAGAAAGAAAGAAAGAAAGAAAGAAAGAAAGAAAGAAAGAATGTGTAATGCACCAATAATGTGTAAAAGTGACTGCATAAAACCTGGCATTACCATAGAGTTTTTGAATTGTTATCATTCCTAGGGCCTTTACTCTCTTTTTCAGCTTGGCAGAGAGCCTATAAGGCCCCTTTATCCTGAATCACACCAGACAATTATACTCACACACTTGAAATTCACTCACGCATGCTTCAATTGTTTGTTTTTTTCTTGTAGTGGAAAACTCACATGTTGGTACTGAGCTTGGTATTCAAGGGCATACAAGGTCACTGACTTAAATTCCGATCACATTCCAAATCCATGAGCAAAGCCCTTTGGGGGTACTCATGTATGGTTGTGATGAAGTAAATTTAAATGTCTGTTTGAAAAAGTATGCTTAACTTTGTTCAAAATAGTTCATCCTTTGTAAGGTATATAGTCTTTTTAAGATCATTTCTAAAACAAGCTTCCTGGCTATCTAAAGACACTATCTCAAGTCAATCATTAGAATCAATAGGCTTTACAAAAACAAACATTGCATGCAAATCTGCCACTTACCTACCTATGTGACCTTCAGTTAGTCTTTTAGCCTCTCCGAGTCCTTAGTGTTCTTATCCAAAAAATGTTGGGACTGGACAAGACAGACCTGCAAGTTTCCTTCCAATTCATGATCTGCAATCCTAAATTAGACCTGGTACCAACTAAAGAGGTTAATAGCAGGTGAACAAAATAGAAGATACCTCCTTCTGATTAGAAGAAGGAATGACATGTGTTTTCACACTATCAGGGTGGTTTGTCATTTTTCCAGTTTACCTGGGGCCCTCATTATCTCCTGCCTGGAGTATTGCAATAGCATTCCAACTGGTTTCCCCAGTCTTACCTCCCCTCTCCATTCACATTTCATATTACTACCAGGTTAATCTCCCTTATTCACAAATCTGACTATCTCATTCCTCTGTTCAAAACCCTTCATTGACTTGTTATTAGTTCCTTCCCCAAATGTCCAAAATTTTTATGTTGACATTCAAGGCCTTCCACAATGTGAGACCACCTTACTTTTCCAAGTTTCTCTCACTCTAGTCCCCTACAGGCACCCTGTACTCCAACCAATCTGGACTTGAAGGAGATCTCCCTTCAAATCTCCTTTTTCTAGCTCTCTGCCTTTTCTTTTTTTGTTTCCTATGCCTGGAAATCATTGCTTCTTCTCTGCTTATCTGAATTCATCTTTCAATATCCAATGCAAATGCTAGTTTTTCCATGAAGCTCTCACTGATCTTCCCTATCAGAAATAAGAAGATAATAGCTGGCATATATTAACAAAGCATGTGTATCACAGCCCTAGACACGCTGTACATCCCAGCGTAGAAATAGTCATTGAATCAATACTCTCATTCCCCTTCTATGTCTCTATCTGCCATCTCTGTGATTTCTCAAGCCAGAATACCCCAATGGCCACCATTCTCTTTATCTCTGATCTCTCCCATCAAAATGTAAAATCCTTGAGGGGAGTCAGTGCCTCACTTCTCTATTGCTTGGCATGCAGTAAACACTTAAAAAATGCTTTGGCTTTCATTCATTCACCCATTCAAAGTGCTTTTTTCACAGTAGCCACTCTGTGCTATCAGTAGGGGGCAGCAAGGTGGCACAGTGTATAGAGAAGACAACTTTCTGAGTTCAAATCTGGCCTCAGACACTTATTAGTTTTGTGATCCTGGGCAAGTCACTTGATCCTGTTGGCCTCAGTTTCCTCATCTGTAAAATGAGCTGGAGAAGGAAATGGCAAACCATTTTAGGATCTTCACCAAGAAAACCCCAAACAGAGTCACAAAGAGTCAGATAGGACTGAGCAACAACAAGCTGTGGGTAGGGAAACTACTCTTATCCCTATTTTATGGTTATATTACAACTTTAGAGCTATACTCAAGGGTATGTTGGAGGCAGCTCTAACTATCTTGGAGAGCAGATTATTAAATTTTTGTGGGTTTTTTTTGTTTGTTTTTTTGCTTTTTGGAGGGCAATTGGGGTTAAGTAACTTGCCCAGGGTCACATGGCTAGGTTTTTTGTTTGTGTGTGTTAAGTGTCTGAGGCCAGATCCGAACTCAGGTCCTTCTGACTCCAGGGCTGGCGCTCTATTCACTGCACCACCTAGCCGCCCCAGATTATTAAATTTTCAATGTGAGCATTTACACCTTGGAAAAATCAGGTGTAAATTACAAATTACAAAAGATGTAAGTTACAAATCAGGGCTTGTATTATTGTTTTACTGATCATCTAGATTTAAAGTGATGAAACAATGTTAATACAGAATACACTTTAAAGTATGTCATGCATTTTGGAGAGCTGGTGGTTAAACATTTGCCAGTATAGCTCCACTGTATTCCTAACACTAACGCTTATGGGCCCCCATTGGTGTGTGTCATTGTCAGCCAGAAAACCAGTTACTTCTTAGCATTTACTGAGCAGTTGTGAAAGGACTTGGCAAGCCCTCAGACCAGAGGAGTTACCCAAAACACTCCACCTTTGGTGTCCATCTGTTTCCCAGTTCTCACCTGTGGCTTCAAGAAACTATAGCATATGCAGTCACACCCCAGTAAAACCATCTTTACAGACAGGCTAAACCAGGTTGAGGGTAATCTATAGGCCTTGAACCCATTGGTGAATTAGAAGGATGTCTACATGAAGCATGTGAAGATTCCCCCAGTGGAAAAGACAGATGAAAACAATTTGTTCCAATGGCCATGAACATTACTGAAGCAGGCACTTGTGGAGGGCTTAGGGCTTGGTCAAACATTGAAGAACCCAAGGTCACCCACTTCATATAGGGCCATTGCCAGTCATCTGTCTGTTGTTTTACCAACAGACTTCAGTGACTTGGAAGACAGAGTGAGACTGATGACTTGGTGCAACTCTATGTCACTCTAACCCAATTCATGCACAAGTCAAGACATTGGCCCCATGGTATCTTTGGTCCTCTTCAAAAATGAAGAATGAACAACAGCATTTACATTTACATTAGCATAGTAAAAAGTAGCTAAAAACATTTCCTGCCCCCAAACTTAGGGCATACTCACAAAATACACACAACGTCTATGGGGACAGTGGGTATATACATAAAGGATAGTGGTAGTAAGACCCATGTGTAGAGGGCACCTATGGCCAAGGTCACTACTCTAGTACTATGGGACCTAGAAATTCTTTTTCTCCTTATGGAGCGAAGTTCCTTTTTAGGTGTAGCAGTTCTGCTAGAAATGTTGCTCAGCTGGGTTCCCCAGTCTATACTTCTTCACAGTTGGACTCTTGATTGTCAGGCTAACTAACTCAGATGAAGAACCAGCTCTCTTCTTTGGGGCCATATACCATATTCATCAATAAAAGCAGCTAGGTGGCACAGTGCACCAGGCCTAGAGTTAATAAGACTCATCTTTCTGAGTTCAAATCTGGCCTTAGACACTTACTAGCTGTGTGACCCTGGGCAAGTCACCTAACCCTGTTTACTTCAGTTTCCATATCTATAAAATGAGCTGGTTAAGGAAATGGCAAATCACTCCAGTATCTTTGCCAAGAAAACTCCAAATTGGGTCACAAAGAGGTGGAAATGAATGAAAATAACTGAACGATAAAGTCATGCTTCTCAAAGCTGCAATCTTAAGTAACTCCTTCTCTATACTTATGTCTTTCTGGAGTGTGTATCTCTGCTCCCCTCAACTATGCCCCTACAACTTTCTTCAATAGATTTTCTGACTGATAGGTTGCTTCCTTCAGAGTGATAGTTCAGCTGGGATGATGGAAGTACAAGAAACGAAATTCCTCTCTTCCCCAAGGGATAAAGATGATTGCTTCCTTCCCTGTGGGCTAAATTTTGAGCAAAAGTCCTTTCCTCTTTTGTCTAGAAGTGGAGAAACAAGATCAGTAATCCGTACTCTGTATTTTTTATTAAATTTTTTTTTTACTAATCTGGACCTAATTTAAGACCTAATTTTATCCTATTTTCAGGATCCTTGTGTTCTTTATAGCTTTAATTTCACTGCTAAGAATGCTGGTTTCAGGGTGGCTAGGTGGCACAGTGAATAGAGCACCAGCCCTGGAATCAGGAGTACCTGAGTTCAAATCCGGCCTCAGACACTTAACACTTACCAGCCATGTGACCTTGGGCAAGTCATTTAACCTCAATTGCCCTGCCTTCCCCCCTCCAAAAAGAAAAAAATGAAAAAAAATGCCAATTTTAAGCTATAGAAGCCCTCTTGAAGGATTCATATGTTTCTAAAGAGTTGGAAATGTTCTCTAAATTTTGAATGTTTCTTAGTCCTTGTAAATCTCTCTCACACAATTAACATCTATTCTGTGTGGTTCAGCCAGTCAAGAAGTCTATTGACTAATAACTAAAGACTATTTTTATAACAACAATATATTTTACTATTCCAATATATTAAAAAGATTATTCACTGCAAACAGGTTGGATTTATACAGAAAATGGTTCAAGGTTTAAAAAATTATAGCTATTATAGGCCTTGATAACAAAAGCAATAAAATATACGATTATATCAAATAGCTATAGAAGACTGAAAAAATGAAGCACTTATTTATATTAAGACACTGAAAATGATAGTAATAAATGTGATAAAGAGTAGCATCAAGAGCTAGTAATATTTGCAATAGAGATGCACCTTGAATAAGGTCAATGGTAAAGCAAGGAGTGTCACTATCACCACTATTTTTTGATGTAGGTCTTAAAATGCTAATTTTAGCAATAAGGGGAGAATAAAGAATTAGATAGATAACCAAAGATAAAGAGAAGGGAAAATATCTCTATTTATAATAATATGATGGTTTACTTAGAAAATCTTAGAGATTCAATGAAAAAAGTAATCAAAACAATTAGTAACAACTAATGCAGTAGAATGAAACCCACACAATAAAACCAATCTTTATACTTCTAACAAAACCCAGAAAAAAAGAGCTAGAAAAAGAAATTCCATTCAAAATAAGTAGAAAAATGTGCAAAACATCTGAGGTTCAATATCTGACTACCAAGACACAGTTAAGACTAATTTGACTATAACAAAAAAGCTTTTTAACAAAGTGAAAGATGACAAAGAATTGGAGAGATATTCATTATTCATGTCTGGCCCATGCTAATATTTATAAACCAATTGACTTATTTAGTGCTGTATCAACCAAACTATTGAAGGGGTTACTTTATATGACTAGACAAAATAATAACAAAATTTATCTGGAGAAACAAAAACCAAGAATCTCTAGGGAAATAATTTTTAAAAGTTGGAACAAGGGAGAACAAAGGAAAACTAGATCTTGAATTATACTATGGAGCAGTAATCATCAAAGCTATATGGTGCTGATTAAAAGATAGAAAAATTGATCAATGGAACATACCAGGCAAGCAAGACCAGAAGTAACTAAACAGAGTAGTCTAATGTTAGGTAAAGCTTTGCATAATAAATACTGGGATAAAGGCTTTGTATTAAAAAAAAAAGTTAGCATAAAGGTAGGAATTGATTGGATCAATCAATATATTATGCTACCCAACTTAAATGGGCAGCTTAATGGGCCAAATTACCAGGCTTGTAGTCAGGAAGATCTGAGTTCAAATGTGACCTTAGACACTTACCAGTTGTGTGATCCTAGGCAAATCATTCAACCCTCTTTGCCTCAGTTACCTCATCTGCAAAATGAGCTGGAGAAGGAAATGGCAAATCACTCCAGTATCTTTGCCAAGAAAACCCAAAATGGTGTCACAAAGAGTTGGACACGACTGAAATGACAGAACAACAAAAACTTAAGGTGACAAGATGCTCTGACCCATACCTTAATCAATGGAAAACACTTGTTGATTGAATTATTCAATCACAAGTATTAAAGTAAATTCTGAAAAAAAATCTTTTATAAATTTAGATGTCCTTGAAGGCTGTTAAATAAATTAGAGTGATTTTGTATAGGAAATGTGTTCAGATTAGTTGAGGGTACTAAGTCATACTTGGAGGGTTTTGTATAAAACAGCAGATCATTTTGGAACCTAGAGGTTTGGAATACCTGGCACCTTAGTGGTAAAAATCTCTAGCCAATGTTTTGAGAAAGAATCATTTGGGGGATGGAAAAGAACTGCCTTGGTTTCTGCTCCCACGATGCCCTTAACTGGAGGAAGATGTAAATTTCAGAAGGTTTTCGGATTTAACCCTTGCATAGGCATCCTAGTTACATCTCCATAACAGTATCACACAGCAGCAGTGTCTGCACTGGGAACCAAGGACAGATCAAATCTAATGAGGAAAGGCAGACTTGAGGCTCTACAGGAGCCCCAGCAGGAAAGCAACAGTATATCTAAGGGGGATTTCATAAAGGGGAGAAAAGGACTTCTAGCAACCAAGAGCTGTCGTTTATCACTTTGTCATATGTGTTTTTTAAACTTAATCCCACTTTTCCCTGAACCAAGTAAGCACTGGTAGGAGTGGGAGGGAGAAGGGGAAGCAATGTTTTATACCAGTTATACCATCATAGTAATACCATTAATAAAAGCGAATTAAGTTTAACTGACTAATTTATATCAACTAATAATCATGGGGAAAGCATATTTTTGGAAGATTATGAGCTATAGCATTTGAAAAACAACTCTTATCCCTAGACTCTGAAAGGACAAGAAGCAGCCTTTCTCTGGGAACCTGACCTTTAATCTAAGTGGGGGTTGGGGGTATAAGCCTGTGCTACACTCGGAAAAATGGAAAGGAATTTGGCAGAAATCAGATTTATATCAACATCTTTCACCATGTACCACAATAATGAATGAAAAAAGCACTTACTATATGCTAAACACTATGATAAGCATTATGGACACAAGTATAAAAACAAAGACAGTGCCTCTCCTCGTGGTGCTTACTTACATTCTAGTAGAAAGATGTTAACATATATATGGCTAAGTTGTCAAAGGAGGGATATTTTAATTTGGAAAGTTAGAGGGTTTGTGAGTAGAGTCATAGAGGATTAAATTAATACGTGGGTTTTTTTTTAGGAACAATAAAAAAATTGATTTTATTACGGTTCCAAAACTCGAAGTGTGTATGTATGTGTGTGTGTGTTTGTGTGTACAACATAATTTTTATCTTCAAATATTTGAAGGGTAGTAGTGTGCAAAATAAATTAGGCTTATTCTGCTTGACAAGAGGAAGAATCCTAACCAACAGATAGAAGTTACAGATGGTGGGGCGGCTAGGTGACACAGTGAATAAAGTACTGGCCCTGGAGTCAGGAGGAACTAAGTACAAATTCGGCCTCAGACACTTAACACTTACTAGCCCTGTGACCTTGGGCAAGTCACTTACCCCCAATTGTCCTACCCTCCTCCCTCCAAAAAGAAAAAAAAAAGAAGTAACAGATGGGAAGGCAGATTTTGGCTCAGTGTTTGGAAGACCCTATTAAGTAATTTGAGCTGTCCAATAAGAGAATGAATGATCTGTTTCAGAAGGTTATGAGGTCCCCATTAGGGAACCTTTCTAAGCAAAAACTAGATGACTACTTCTCATCCATGAAAATATTTTTTCTGCATTTAGGGGTGAGCCTACCTTCTTTCCAACTCTAAAAATCTATGAAAATGCAAGTGAGAGGCTCCTTCCTTTTAAAGAGGAGGATATTTGCCCAGGGAGATTAAGAATTGCCTAAATTTGAAAGTAGTACAGCCAGGAATCAAACCCAGTTCCTTCGACTCTACATCCTCTGGTCTTTCCATTATATCCCCATTACTGTCGGTTAAACTCAGCTAAAATCCCTGAAATGTTCACATATACTGCCAGATATCCCATTCCCTGGAATAAAATTGTGGTCCATTTTTCAAAATCTGACTGATATGCTGACTAATAAAAAATGCTGAAATCATGAGCCAAACTGCCCAGAAAGACCTTTCATATTATCACCTTTATTGTTGTACAAAGGATAGAGACTGGACATGTGATTTCTTTGGTATAGAAAATTCCCAAATGAAGAATTCCCTCTACCAATGCAGTTGGACACCTTTTCTACAAAACGCATGAGAACAGTATAATCTTTGTTCTTGTTCAGTTGTTTTCACTCATGCCCAATTCTTTGTGACCCCATTTGGGGTTTCCTTGGCAGAGATACTGGAGTGGTTTGCCATTTTCTTCTCCAGCTCATTTTACAAATGAGCAAACTGAGGCAAACAGGGTTAAGTGACTTGCCTAGGTCGAACATTTGTAAGTGTCTGAGGCCAGATTTGAACTCAAAAAGATGAATCTTCTTGGCTCCAGGCCTGGTGCTCTATCCCTTGTGCTGCCTACCTGCAAGTATAGTGTTAAAGAGTTGTTTAGAGCAGAGGTGTCAAACCTGCAGCCTACAGGTAAGCACTCATAGCAGCCATGATACTCCCAAGCACCTGAACTGGATTAAAATGTAATTGGGAAATAGTTAACAAAAGAAATAAAAATACAATAGAACACAGTTAATGTTAATGCGTGTCTTTCTAAGTCACTAGTCCATCTGCAGTGATCTTTATGTATGATTTCTATTTCAGTTTGACACGGCTGGCCAAGACTATTGAGAAGTTCACATTGCTACTTGAGGACAGGTATCATACCTCATCCAGTTCCTTGCAAATAGTGACTGCTCATACATATTCGTTAAATGGATGCTTATGTTTTTTCTCACAAGATCTCTAGGGAAGAACATCTCAGAGGCAGTAACTGTTTGAGTCACCTTTGGATCCCAAGCACTGCGACCTGTGACCTGTCACTGTATGACCCAGGCAGGCCTTGGACCCGGGTTTTCACGGGTTTTCAAACTGGCTCTATATCCATTATACTCTGCTGCTTCTGGATTTTACAAAGCTTAATAAAAATATCTGATACTCAGTGGTCAGCCAAGTAAAACCCATGGTTAGATGTTTTTGTTTATAAACAATTTTGAAGAGTGTCTTAAACATGGGAACTGATCAAGCAAATAACAGGAAAGGAAGATTCGTTTTAAAGACTAATAGTTCCACCAAACATAGTGCTGCTGGTTCTTCCCATCAAGGAAGTCTGTCTCATATGCCATTTTATCTGCATTTTTTCTATTCTCTAGAAAAGCAAATGTATAAAGGGCATACAATCCATCAGGGGGGTAAGTCTCCCTTTTAGATATATAATTCCATTAAAAGAAAGCTGGAAGAGAAGGAATATAATGTTCTCTTTGAATTATTTTTTTGCAACCTGAGATTCAAGTTCAGGTTTCTTGGCATACTACTGGGCATTGAATCTGAATTAATTATTGTGTCCGATTTCCTCCATCTGGCCCCTAAGACAGGTACAAACAAGCCAGCCATGCTTAGTTACTGTAAAGATTGTATCAAGGAAAGTGGAGAAGGTTACAATTTTTAGCTGGACTGAACTTTCTGACCAAAAGACAGTGAAGAGTAGAGATAGGTACGTATAAACCAGAAGTTGTTAGATACATTTAATATCACGCTTAAATTTGGTTGAAGTTTTTCTGTCAAGGATTAAAACCCTTCCCAATGAAGCCTGCTGTCATGACTGAAAGAGGAACTTTGACTCTCAGTCCAGCTGGAGTTAGGTAGGCTTGCTTTATAATGGGGAACAGAGGCCTCACCATTTTATCGTGGGGAAGGCAGGCCACATGCCAGGTTTTGTGTGTGTGCTCATCAGGTTGCCACCCGTTCTGCTATTAAAAAGGGTTCTTTGTGACAGATGTGTAATTCATCACCCACAACGAGTGACTCATTGAAACCAGGAGTGTATCTGGCCTTCCTTTGGCTCCAGATTCTTCAGAAACTTAAGGACTTGAATACTATAAGCCCAAATATTTGGATTCCTTTATTTATCCCACCCTCTGTTCTCTGAGAAGTTGGAGCTCAGTCACAGGTTGGTGTTTGTTTCTGTTCTGATTATACAAAAATCAATCCATGAACATTTATTTAGAGCTTACTGGATAGAGTGCTGGGCCTGGAGTCAGGAAGACTCACCTTCCTGAGTTCAAATTTGCTTTAGATATTTACTAGATGTATGACCCTGGGTAGGTCACTTGACTTTGACTCAGTTTCCTCATCTGTAAAATGAGCTGGAGAAAGAAATGGTAACCCACTCCAGTATCTTTGCCAGGAAAACCCCAATTCAAGTCATAAAGAGTTAGACATGACTAACAATAACACATGCTGGGCACAGTGATAGGTGCTTGGAATTCAAAGATGACAATGAAACAGTTCCTGTCTTTAATTTTATATCCTATTATCCCAATTATTTCTTCCCTAGAGAACTTGTGAGAAAAATATTCAGCACATCTTTTTGAGCAGTCACTATTTGTAAGGAACTGAATGACATACAGTCCTCAAGGATCTTATAATCTAGTGGGACACCTCTAAAAGTCCCTGTCAGCTCTAAGATCCTGTATGGATTTCCTATACTATATCCTAACCTAACTCTGAGAAGCCATTGCTGAGCCCACAGTGGATAGGGTATTGGGTTATTCCCTTCTCTACCCAGGAGACTCCTTTGCTCTGGCCCCAGGAGTAAGAATGGACTGGGTTGAATCCTTGTGGATTCTGCCTTAATGACAGGAATTAGGCTCCTTTTTCTTACACTAACAGAACTAAATAAAATTTAGTATTGGTCTATAACTATTGAGGCAGTTCATAAAAACATAAAATGGTTTGCTAAGCTACTAACTAGGTATTTCATATTTCACCTCAGCTCTGCCCTGTCCAAACAACTTCTGAGACATCTCCTACTGAAGCCAGGCTCCAATCAGTCCTCTTGTCACTATCATAGGGAAACAGATAAAATTTCCTTCCTCATGTTTATTTTTAAATTTTTCCTCTTGCCTTATTGCTATAGCTGACTATAATGCAAGGCAAAATAAGCTAAGTATAATAAGAGAAGTAAAGTCAAATACTATGAAGATTTGGAGGGGGAGGAGATCACATAAGGTTGAGAGATCACTTTAAAGAGAGACTTCTTTCTCTCTTTTCCAATCTGTTAGACATGAAGAGGCTCTGTAAGGGTGTTACTCAGAATTCTTTGTGGGAGGGTGGGGAGGTGTACCTATTTATCCCCTAACTCTGACTCTAATGGAAACCCCTCAATCAAAACAGTTCCAGCATGTGTTTGTTTTGATTAAACTTTAGTCTAAATTAATTTTTTACTATTTTCCAAGAGCTTCTGACCTTCTCACAACACCATAAGGTTGCCTCCAATGCTGGAAAAATCTATGTTGGGCCTGATTTTCAGTCACCTATACTAAAGGAAAGAAACATAGAACAGGAGAGTCAGCTTAGTAGCTGCTTAATACATTCTTGTATTGATTGGACCTTTGTTTCTGTATTTGACTTCCTCAGGTATATGACCAATAGAAGAATTACTTGGTCAAAGGATATGGATAGTTTAGTTTCTTGAATAATTATAGACTGAAATACAGACATTTAGATTGCTTCACAGCTCCACCAACGGTGTATCAGTATGTCTTTGTTCCTACAGCCCCTCCAATATCCAAGCTTCCCATCTTTCGTCATCTTTGCAACTGGCTTATTGTGAGACAAAGTAGCAAAGTGACTTTAATTTGCATTTCTGTAACTGTAAGCATTTCTGAACATGTTTTCTTGTCATCATTTATAGTTTGCAAATCTTTTGAAAACAATTTATATCTTTTCACTGCTTCTCTATTGTGTAATGCCTCTTGATATTACCTATATATGGAAATTTATTTCAAATATCAGATACTTGTTGATGTAATTTGATGCAACTATTTCCCCCAATCTACTATTAACTTGATCATTGATTTGATTTACACAAGAGCTTTAAAGTTTCATGTAGTCAAAATTATCTGTTTCAACTTTTCTGATCTCAATTCTTTATTTGGTTAGAAATTTCTCCCTCTAAGAATTGGGTTGTGGTGGTGGTGGGAAGAATGATAGCGGAAGAGCAGAGGAGAAGCTGTGTGTAGTAGATAGAGAACTGGCCTGGAAACCAAGGAGTCTTGCATTCAAGTTCCTCCTCCTACACATTCTGATGTTTGATCCTGGGCAAGTCACTTAACATTTAAATAACTAAGACTTCTTAAGCCATAGAGAAGGTGCTGACCTGAATAGAAGGTGAAAGGAGTTTTCTTATTCAGGATTTCCCAATACTAAAGAAATCACAGGGCTGTTCTTTACTCCTGGAGAGAGGTAGCAGGTGATAATAATACAAAAAACAAAAGATGCATAAGTGTTAATGAAGCATGAACAATGAATAGAAGAGTACAGAAGGAGGTTCAGAAGGAGAAACGAAACTAAGACTCTCAATTTACTGAATGCTTTAAAGAAAAAAGGACAAGCTGCAAGTGGTAGAGATTGGTCATGTCATAGCCAATTCTCTTTTTCTGTTCTTCTTTGTATGTGGAAATGCTCATGTTTGCTAGTGTTTGTCAGGTTTAGAATATTTTTTAAAAGTTTTTTTTTAAAGGAAGAATATCCCCCTGTTCACCCATCTCCTAGTTGTCCCTTTATTTGTCTTTCAGATGCATCAAAAATCCCAAAGATGGAGCCTGCCCTAGGCCTGACTACTTCTGATGTTGCTTCGACCCCACCTTGGATCTAGACCAGACCAGGAACCAGACCAGGACAGATGCACAGCTCTAGTTTGTACCATAAATCTTCTAGATCAAACATGATTGTGGGAGACTACTGAAATTCTTGACGCTTCCAAGCTCTAAAAGACTAATACTACTTGGGTGGGACTGGGTAGGCAGCATCAGTGTAAAAAAAATAATAATAATTCTTGGGGGTCTTGGGATTACTGCAAAGCCAATATGTGATCCCAGGTCATCCATTTAACCCTTGCACATTCTCCTTATTCTGTATATACTAATTTATGTAATTACTGTCTCTCCTATTAAAAAGCTAAGCTCCTTTTATGTAGGAATTGTTTCATTCTTCTTATCTGTATCTTCAGTACCTAACACAGTGTCTGACACATAGTAGGTGTTTTAAAAAATGCTTATTACAGACACTGGGGTCACTCAGCAGTCCATGATTCTGATGTGCTGTATTGCATGGGCAGAATACCATCAAAGAGGCTTTCATTACTCCTCACTCTGCACACCTACAGACTGTGTAGGGAGTATTAGCAGCCAATGTGTGGGCGCTACAATGCTTAGGTAGGGAAAGGAGGTGATGGGAGAGCTCCTTCTCCTGCACTTACCCACTTACTTTCAGCTATCAGGACACTGCCTGCACTGATTTACTCCTTCCATTCAAACCAAATATATAGCTGACACAACCACTCTCACTCTGAATACCTCCCTTACTTCTGAATCTCCTACAAACACACTCTCCCACTCCCCAATTCTCACTTTTCTTCGTGTTCTAATCACTAGTCCTGAATCAATTTCCTGATCTCCCAGTACTCCAAGTGTAACTGCACACCCTTCCCCTTAGCAGCGGCTGGTGACAAAGGGAAGTCTGTGACAGCCATATCTCTATCTCTTTCTCCACTCTCAGTCCCACAATGATCCAAGTTCCTGACAATGTGAGTTTACAGTGTGACATGGCAATCAAAAAACCTAACCAATTGGCAGTCACAGTATCCAGAATTAGGAAAGTGATAGTCCCACTGTTCTCACCCTGGTGAGACCACAATTGGAATCTGGTGTTCGTTTGTTGGCATCACATTTTTATAAGAGATATAATCAAATTGGAGTGCATCCTGAGGAGGGAAACCAAGTGAGGGAGAGGACTGAGAACATGTCAAAAAAAAAAAAAAGGATCAGTTCAAGGAACTGTGGATTTTTGATCTGAGGAAGTGAAGGTTGGTAGGAGGTATAGACATGATTATCATCTTCAGGTATTTGAAAGGATGAACTTAGAGATTCTGTGATTAGACAGAAATTCCAAGTAGGTTTTTCTCCCAGGCTAATGGGAACCTGTATGTAAGCAAAATGGGAAAAACAGAATTATCTTATCAAACTAAGCTTTAAAAAATTTCAAATAGTATAGCAAAACAGAGTGCTTAGAATTTTGTCTCTGGCTTTTATCCCCAGTGCCCTAGTCTTTTGAAGAGGCATCTTTAGCTTAGCCATATTGCATTGAGGGAATACAGAGATAAAGGGTTATATTCAGAGCTAAGTTCCTGAGTAAGAATGGTCTCCCCCTTTTGTTTTCATAATTTAATAGATCTGAGAGGAACTCTTTAGCCTGAGTTCTATGGAGACTGGAGAGCACTGGGCATCACTTTGAAGCTACTGTTATTGTTGCAACATTGCAGGGTGGAAGGGAAGCTGCATGGTATTTACCCAAATGAGCTTTGGGGAGTGGGATGGTATGGTGGAAAGAGTGCTAATCCTGGACACAAACAAGCTGAGTTCAAGTCTCCTCCTCTGGTGTTTTCTACCTGTGTAATTTTGAGCAAGTCACTTAATTCTGCTCCCCTACCCCCAGCCTCATTTTTATTATCAGTAAAATAACAGGGGAGGGACTTTGAGCTATTCTCCACTTATCCACTAGAGCAGGGGTGCAGAACCTGGGGCCTTGAGGCCTCATGTGGCCCTCTAGATCCTCAAGTATGACCCTTTGACTGAATCCAAATCTTACTTCTTACCTCTCTCCCCTTTCTTCTGCCCCCTCCTCCAACTAATCCCTCAAGTCTTTTGGTCATAAATATGGTTATTTTCACTTATTTCTATCACAAGGTGGAGAAAAAAATTTTGTCTTCTACAGTCCTCATCCTAAAAAGTTAGCTTTGCAAATGAACTGAGATTAAAACTGACAAAGCCCAGACAAGTGCTTCCTTTCAAGAAACCGACAAATGCAATTTTTATGAGACTTTTATGTTAAGAAGGAAAGAGCCCTATTTGAAATGCAATCTTTATGAGACTGTTAAGAAGAAAAGAGTCCCAAATGAAAAGGCAACACAATCCTCCCCCTGTCCCGGCTGACACCTGGGCTTTGTTGCTGTGGCGTGGCTGCCTCTGCTCTCTGGTTCAGTATCATTTTATTTTCAGATGCACAGCTAATTTGCTGGTATTTGGTTCCAGTTAAGGAACAGCAAAGCTGCTCACGAAAGAGGCAGGGTGGGGTATGTGGGGGGGAGGGGGGAGCATTGACGCATTTTCTTTTCAAGTTAACCACAAATATCCTTTACTGTACATAGCCTTCCTGCCTAAAACTCTTTCCCGCTGCTTTCAGTTTCTGCTGCTGCTGCTTTGTGGAGTAAATCTTAAAGGTCAGTGAGGGATTGTTGTTTTCCTCCGGTTTGTGCTTTGGGCCACACTGGGTTTGGTTTTCCCAAAGCACCATCCTGGGCAGTGGACTTTAGTGAGCTGTCAGAAAAGGGCACTGGAATTGTGGTCCTGTTGGATTGGAGGGTTCAAATTCTCACTGTTTTATTTCACTGAAACTCAATTTTCTTAGCTGCCAAGGGGAGAGATTGGACTAGATATCTTGGATAGCTAGAAGGAATCTGAAAACCATCATTTGGTCCTTGTTTTGCAACAGAGGAAATTGGGGTGAGGGTGACCAGCAGTGGTGAAATGACTAGGGAAGGAGGAGAGCTGAGACTCAAAGTCAGATCTTCCAGCTCCAAGTGCAGGTTTTTCTCCTATACACAGATACTTCTCAGGGTTCCTTCCAGCTCTAGGTTCTGATGTGTGTCTTTCCCATCCTACATCCTAACCTAATCTTGTAAAAACCATTGCTGGGCTCGGAGGTCCTGGAGAGCGCTGGGACTTCCTTCTCCCCTTGCTTTAGACCCAGGCATGCAAATGGACTAAGTTCTATGGGATTCTCTGCCTTAATGAAAGGGGTTAGACTGCCTTTTCTCCTGCTGATGGAACAACTTAAACAGAATTCAGTAATGACATAATTACTAAAATCTGCCTCGAGGCTGATTTTAACCATCCCACATCAGAACATAAAATAGTTTGATAATTAGGCATTTTACATTTTACCTCAGTTCTCCACTGTCCAGACAACTCCTGGTACATGTCTGCTGGTAAAATGGCCAGGCCTGAACCAATACTCTTGTCTGTGGCCATTCTCTGCACAGGCTCTGTGGGGATTTCCTTTGCTGCCACTATTCAGTTCTGACTTCATGGGATTGACAGATGTCTCATACTCACAAGATGGGTCATTTCAATTATTTAGAGTTCTTCCTCTTAATCGTTTCTGTTGCATTACTATAGCCATCTGCATTTTGTTCGTTGAGTTTTGCTTACCTCACTCTGTATAGCTTCATATGTCTTCTCACTCGTATCTGGATTCCATATACTTGTTACTTCTTACTATAAGATAAATTCTATTAAACTCATGTATCACAATTTGTTCAGATGGATAGGGACCCTTTTGGTACTCAGGACTTTACTACTACTATAATTGCTACTATGAATAGTACAGTATACATAGGCCTTTTCTTTCTGTCCATCATCTTCAGCCCCTAGCATTGTTGCTACTTAATTCACCTACTTAATTCACTATTCTCTCTGGGAATGGTGGTGAGATAGGAGGAAAAACATAGAGGAAGAAGTCTATGGGCATAACCCTCACAGCGTCTGGTGCACTAGAAATAAGCAAAATTTGCCACACAGTAGGGTCAAAGCAAAGAGGTTAAGGGAGAAGATGTCTCTTCTGTTTCACTGCTGTGCATGGGTGACTGGGCAGTGAGAAAAGGGAGAACAAAGGACCACTGCAGGACTTGCCACATCATACCGAAATAACAAATCTCCCCAAACAGGAAAATAACCCACTAGCTTTCCAAAAGAAGGTGCCATACTTCTGAAATAGGAACTAGCAACTCAAATGAGTAAACCAGTAACAGTACAGTATCCTTCCCTATACCTGTGGATTTCCCTACTCCAGGGAGGCTATTTTTATCTGAACCCTGCATTCCTAGGCAACAGCTGCAGCTGCTTTTGCAGAATTCAAAGTTTTCTGTGTTATATGCTTGCTCTGTACTCAGGTGGGCCCAGTTCCCTAGAGAGAGCTAAAAAAGAGAAGAAAACCGTCAACAAGAACCTGATGTCAAATCATTAGGAGCTTTAGCTGGGAAACAGGCCATCTATGAATAAGAACGTCAAGTGATATCTTTTTTTTTTAAACAAATGCTTTATTAACTTCTGGTTTACATCATTCATTTCTGCCAGATTTTGTTACAATTTTCCCCATTTCCCCCCTACCCACCACCCCAGAATAGCAGTCCCACAAGATATCGCTTCCTCCAATCCACTCTATCCCATATCTTCTCCCATACCCCCTTTGACTTTTCCATTAGGGTGAGGTGACTCTCTGTGCCCCAATGCCTGCACATCTTATCTCCCAATTACAAGCAAAAGAGTATTAATAATAGTATTTATATATATTTGAAACATTTAATTTTAAGACCTCTAATTTCAGATCCATTCCCTTCCTCCCTTGTCACCCATTCCCTCTGGGAAGATAAGAAATTCAGTATGTGCTATATAGCTATGCAAAACATTATCATAGTAGATATATTGTACAAGGCTGCTTATAATTCCCTCCCACTCATCCCACCCCCCACCTGGTCCATTCCCTACTTGATCCTGTCCCTCTTCTATAGTGGGTACTTCCAACCTCCCCTACCCCCAAGGGTGCTCTCCCATTCATCATCCCTCCTCTCATCCTCCTTCCCCCTATTCTGCTGTAGGTTGAGATATTCCATTTAGTATGTATGTCATTCTCTCCCTGAACCAAATTCAATGAGAATGTGGTTTTGACTTTTTGCCTTCCTGTTCTTCCCCTCCTCTGCAGCCACTTCCCCTTGCTTCTTCTACATGAGATAGTTTACCCTACACTGTCTCTCCCCATCTCCTCTTGCCACTTTCCTCTCTCACCTCATAATTTCACCCCTTGAGTATCCTCCCTTCCCACCAAATTCAACCTGTGCTCTCTATCCATGTATACCTGTATACATATATACACACATTCACATATGTATTCATATGCCCAGATACCCTTCTTTATTATTTTCATAGTGAGAAAGATTTCATCAGTCACCATTATTGTTTTTCCATGTAGGAATGTAAATAGTTCAACTTTGATGAGTTCCTTTTGATTTCTTTTCCCTGATTACCTTCTCAAGCATCTTTTGCTTCTTGTGTCTGGATGTCAAATTTTCTATTCAACTCTGGTTTTTTCCTCAAGAATGCTTGAAAGTCCTCTATTCCACTGAATGACCATATTTCCCCCTGAAACAAAATACTCAGTTTTGCTGGGTAGATGACCCTTGGCTTCAGTCCCAGCTCTTTTGCCCTCTGGAATATCATATTCCATGCCCTTCAATCCCTCAGTGTAGAAGCTGCCAGGTCCTGGGCTATTCTGATTGTGTTTCCACAATATTGAAATTGTTTCTTCCTGGGAGCTTGTAGTATTTTCTCCTTGATCTGGGAATTCTGGAACCTGACTATAATATTCCTGGGAGTTTTCTTTTGGGGATCTTTTTCAGGAGGTGATCTGTGGATTCTTTCAACCTCTATTTCCCCCTCTGGGTCTAAAACATCAGGGCAATTTTCCTTGAGAATTTCCTGAAGGGTGATTTCTAGGTTCTTTCTTTGATCATGGCTTTCAGGTAGTCCAATAATTTTTAAATTATCTCTCCTGGATCGATTTTCCAGGTCAGTGGTTTTTCCCATGAGATATTTCACATTGCCTTCTACTTTTTCATTTGTTTGGATATGTTTAACAGCATCTTGATTTCTCATAAAGTCATTAGCTTCCATTTGCTCCAGTCTAACTCTGAAGGAACAAATCTCCTCAGTGAGCTTTTGAGATTCTTTTTCCTTCTGGCAAATTTGGCTTTTTAAGGCATTCTTCTCCTCATTGCCCTTTTGGGCCTCCTTTGCCATTTGAGTTAGTCTATTTTTTAGGGTGTTATTTTCTTCAGTCAGGTTATTGACTCTCATTTCATACTTTTCCTGCATCCTCATTTCTATTCCCAATTTTCGCTCTACTTCTCTTATCTGCTTCTTAAGGTCCTCTATGGCCTGCACCCGCTCATATTTTCCTTTGGGGCTTTTGGAGCAGGATTTCTTACCTCACAGTCCTCCTCCTGTTCCCTGCTTAGATCCTCTTTGCCCCCAAAATAGGAGTCTAATGTTGCATTTTTCTGTTTATTTTGTTTCCGTTGCCTTGGCATGTTGCCACTTAATTACTTGACTTTTGGGCTTGTTGCCACAGTAGGACTCTGCCACCAGACAGGGGAGCTTCTATCCCGAACGTTGGGGTCTTCACAACTTCTGGTTCTGGTAAGTTGGATACCCACCCCAGACCTCCCCCCAGATCACAATCCAGATCCAAGTAGGTTAAAGCAAGAGCGATTAACCTCCAAGACTGATTGCTGGATCTCCCTACAGTTCTCAGGCCAGGAGCTGATGCTGCCACTGGAGCTGCAAAATGTCGAGTGTGCAGTGTCTCCTCAGTGGCTTCTAGCCCCCAGGGGAGGAAGCTGATGCATTCCCCAAATACTGGTTCCAAAATCCATAGGGCACTAACCTCTTACTTTGTCCTAGGCATGTCTGTGTTGATAATTCTGGAATCGCCAGGGCTGCTGGTGTTCTGGGGTCCCTCCAGCTGGCTGCTGGCCCAGCTGCCCTAGGGCTAAAACCACGGCTCATGTGGACCTGGGCTTGGCTCCCTGAGCGCTGGGCTTTCAGCTCCCAGAGTGCTGTGCTGGCCCTCCCTGCAGGGCTGCTGGGCTGTCCTCAGTGGGAGGTTGCTTATCTGTGTTGTTCTGTGGGTGCTGGGGTTCCAGAAGTTGTTCAGAGTCCCCTTTTACATAGTTTGGAAGTGGTGTGGGGCAGAGCACCTTGAAAGTGCTGTTTCTACTCCATGATCTTGGCTCCACCCAAGTGATATCTTATGATAATATGACATCATTGGGAGCAAGAATGAGGAGTATGCTTGGTGCCATGAGGGATATCAAAAAATTTAACATACAGTCCCTACCCTCAGAGAGTTTATAACTTGATTATTTAATTAAACACACATATAAAAAGATTTATTTTAAAAAATATTCGTTCAGTCATTTTAGTTGTGTCTGTTTCTTTGCCATCCCACTTGAGGTTTTCTTGGCTCAGATCCTGTAGTGGTTTGCCATTTCCTTCTCCGGCTCATTTTACAGACGAGGAAACTGAGGCAAATAGGATTAAGTGACTTAGTCACACAGGTAGCAAGTGTCTGAGACCAGATTTGAACTCAGGTTTTTCTGACTCTGGGCCCAGTACTCTATCCTCTGAACCACCCAACTGCCCCCCAAATTCTAAAGTATCTGGTATATCCAAGGAGATGTTAGATAAATTGTCAGTCTCATTCCTCAAGGACACAGTCTAATAAAGAAAATGCACAATGTAATACTAAGTATTATATTTAAGGCAATACTAAGTGAATAATACCATTTTAAGTTTAGAAGTAGAGAGCATCTCAGGCTAAGATGCTTAGGCAATACTTCAGGAAAGAGCTGAGATTTGAGCCAGGCACTGATAGATGGGTGGCATGCAGATAGAGGCAGGATGGTCCAGGGGGCATTCCAGAAAGGCATTCCACATGAGGGAAATGGCTTGTGTAAAGGGAGGAAATATAAAATACCTTACATTTAGGCATGTAAGTTATTTTCAAGGCACAGTGAGTAAATGGGTCAGTTCAGTTGAAGGAGAAGGTTTGTGTAGGGGAGCAATGAAAAATGAGGTGGAAAAAGTGAATTAGGGCCAAATTGTCAAGGGCCTTGACTACTACATCAGATTTGGATTTTTTTCTGTAAGTAATGGGGAAGTCCCTGAAGGTTTCAGAATAAGGGAATGCCATCATCAGGCACATGTATTTCAGTATGGAAGTATGGAAGAATTTTGATTTGCACTAGTGGATGGAGTACCCACACTTAGGAGATTATACATTCATCTAAGTATTTGATCAAACTAGCAGACAGACGTGTGCTAGGTGAATTGGAAGACAGGAAGACCATGGCAATAGTCCAGGCATTCAGTTCAATCCAATTCAACAAATACTTATTAAGTGACTACTGTGTACATTATGTTAGCTTCTCAGAGAGATACAAAAATTGAACGAGCCTTGGCCCTTTCCTTTGTGAAGATTACAGTATAATAAAGGGCCTGAAATAGGATACAAAGGATGAATTTGAGAAACATTACAAAAGAAGAATAAATGGGATTTATGAATTAATTGGAAGTGGGGAGAAGAAGGTGGCTGGATGAAGGTTTCAAGATTGGGTGACTTGGACAAAGGAAACCAGTTTCTCCAAGTCAACAAATCAGCAAACATTTATTAAGCACCTACTAAGTGCTGGGCAGTATAAAGAAAGCATATAAGTATAAAGGAGAAAACAGTCACTGCCCTAAGGAGCTCACAGTCTAATGGGAAAGTGGTGGGGAGAGGGGGAATAACAGACAAACAGCTAAGTACAAACAAGATTATATGGGATAAAATGGAGATGATATCAGAGGAATTAAAGGCAGTAACATTAAGGAAGGCCAGGAAAGACATCTTGCAGAAAGTGAGATTTTAGCTCATACTTGAAGGAATTCAGGGAAGCCTGGAGGCAGAGAAGATCAGAAAGAAAGAGATGGTGAGGTAGATTTTAGATACGTCGAGTTTGAAGTGATGGTAAAACAGCCATGTCTGGCAGGCAGACAACCACCTTTGTACCCCCATTCCTCTAGTTGGGACAAGGTTATGGATTAGCTTCTGGGTCAGTATCCTATGCCAGTGACTGGAAAGATCCCATGACCTCTGACACAGGGAAGGCCTCAGAAGGTATCACTAAAGATGTGACAAGAGCTGATCTTGTGGTAGAGTCATTATTACCCAGTCTTTTTGCCCAAAGTCTCAGGCAGCTTATCTGCACAGGTATAAGATGCATAAGATTTTCTCAGGTCAGTAATATGGCTCCTTGCCACATCAGCTCTCCTCCCAGACCATATCCCTTTAGCTTTGACACCTGACTCAGGGATGGTCTTTCTCCACAGTGTCATGCCCACCTTGTGGGCAATGTAATTCCCATATTCTCTTTGAAACATACATAATAAAGGAGGCTTTGGGAATATGTGGACTCCCACAGCTCCAGCACTATATAGACATTCTCTCCAGTATGATCAGGATAGCTGCTTTATTTCTCTTACGGTGGTCTCTTCTTCCTTATTGGTTGCTCTCTGTACCAAAAAGCCAGCTGACCTGGCCCTTACAATGGTAGCAACAGTCCCATTGAAGCTGGCTTTGTCCTAGGCCTACTTCTCTTTGGCTGACCTCTAGCTTCATGGGTTCAGTCATCCTGTGGTCCCCTCTGTACAGTTTTGTGGACCTGACACTCTACTTCCTGTCTTTTATATGGTCATTCAATTGAACTGACATTTAAGAGAAGCCACTAGGTCCTCAGGAACAGTTTCAACTCTTTTCTATCTCCATCAGCACAGCCTTTAGTGCACTCCTCCTGCCCTATATCCTTAGGAAAAGAAACCCAGAAGACATTCCACAATTGAGATAAGTGTTACTAGACAAAATTATTTGTTTGTACTGGTGTCCACTATGTGGATGGTGCTAACTTGTATATGACATGGTGTATATGCAGCATCAAGGTGTGGCCTGTGGCTCACGCAGGAGAAGGTCGGGAGAACCTTGTGGCACTGTGGCCTCTCACCTGCTCTCACTTTTCCCATATAGGCCCCATACGACATACATGCTAACCACCACCTCTGCCACATTCACAGAACGCATGCCAGCCTCCAGCCCCTCAAAGCTACACACATCAATACTCTGGCTGCTTCCTGACACCCTTAAATGCCACTGTGAAATGATACTATTCCCCCTCCTCCCCACCCCTTTACAGATATCCCTACAATGGCAAGAGATGGGGAGGAAGTCCCGTGGAAAAGGAAACACTTAGGTGTGTCTTCTCCTTTAAGCCTCCATTTCAAGCAAGGCTAGGTGGCACAGCAGATGGAGTTCTGGGCTTGGAAGACTTATGTTCAAATCTAGCTTCTGATATCGACTATGTGATTTAATTTATGTCTGCCTCAGTTTCCTGAAGTGTAGGTAGCAGGGACTAGTAGATAGAGTATTGAACTTGGAGTCAGTAAGTCCTAGGAATAATAATACCTCCCTTCCAGGGTTGTGGTGAAGATCAAATGAGATATTTGTAAAGCACTTAGCATGATGCCTGCCATATAGTAGGCCAGGGGAGGCACACCTGTGGCTTTGAGGCCACATGTGGCCTTCTAGATCCTTGGGTATGGCCTTTTGACTGAGTCCAAGTTTTATAGAACAAATCCCTTTATTAAGGGGATTTGTTCTGTGAAGGTTGGATTCAGTCAAAGGGCCTCACTTGGGGTCCTAGAGGGCCATATGTGGTCCTATTTTCTTCCAACCTCTTGACATTGCCTTCTAGCCCAAGATAGTATTTGGTTGGAAGAATTCATTTACATAGATAGTAAAAGACAATCTTTTTTATTGGAGACATAGCATGATAGGAGCCATATATCCCATTTACAATGGGAACACCTTTCCAAATGACTAGAAACCTATCCTCATTATCCTTATTGATAACTTCACAGAAGGGGGTTCCCTTTCCTAGTAACCTGAGAAGCCATCCAATCCAAGATGACTTCTTCCAGTCTTCTCATGATAAAGGCTATCCTTGCAAATCGCTTAAGAAAATCCAAGATAGGAGTTGTCTAGAACAGTTAATAATGCACTAGAAAGATCCATCTAATACTTCTGTTGTCTGTAGAACTTGGGTCATGAAACAAGGGCAGACTCAGGGACTCTGGGGAAGCTTCCACAGATACCTGCATAGGACAAGCCAAATGACCACTTCCTAATTTTTTTCTTTCATCTCTTACATAGTCCTTATCAGGTTACAGAGAATGGACTAGGAAATTAATATCACTTCCACTGTCCTATAGCCACTTCTTCCCAGGGTATCAACTCATATGTAGAGCTTCAGCCTCATACAAGAAATTGGTATGGGGGGGGCTAGGTGGTACGGTGAATAGAGCACTGGCCCTGGAATCAGGAGGACCTGAGTTCAAATCTGGCCTCAGATACTTAATACTTACTAGCCGTGTGATGTTGGGCAAGTCACTTAACCCCAATTGCTCTGCCTTTCTCCCTCCAAAAAACAAAAAAAGAAAAAAAGAAAAAGAAACCGGTACGATTATCCCTGTTTCGAAGAGGGAGAAAACTGAAACTCTGGGAAGTTGTGATTTATCCAGTCTGTCAGCTGGTAAATCTCTGAGGTAGGATTTGAACCTAAGTCTTACTGATTCCAAGTTCAGCACTCAATTCAGTAGGCAATACTGTCTGAGAAAGGGAGAATAGGGAAAATGCCTGAGAGAATAGGGAAAGGTTCACAAGCTGTTTTCATGACAGAAGCTATTGCTGATCTTGTAGCCATGAAATGATCCTTCCGAGCCCTTTGTTGTTCTCTAAGACCTCAGGCAGTTTGCCACACAGGTAGGTATAGCAGACTTTGTCTCAAGAAACTTGTATACAAATAAGATTAGCACATATGTTACACAGGGAACATTATAAACACAAGGAAAGACAACTCAGATAAACAGGTTCCCTGTAACTACATGGCTTTGCCACATGATGAGGTCTCACCTGACTTTTGTATTCTCCCACCTGTCAATACATCCAATTTTATAGTCACAGTATAAATGGGAGGTAAGGGAATACTAGCCCAGGAGTCCAGGTTCTCCCTTCTTTTATATGCTGCTGCCTTCAGGAAGCCTTGGGCAGAAAAGAAATTGGAACCTTTATTATGGTTATTGGAGTAGACTTTGCCTTCTTGCTTTTAAAATTCAACTGTCCAGCCTCCCTCCTTGTATCAATGTCATGGTCAATCAATCCTTCACCCATAACCTTATGGGACTTGTCTGATACTATCTGCTGCTTGAGTAGAAGTGGAATTTTTCCACCAATACTGTCATTCAGTTTTTAGTCAGAACAATATCTTCCTTTAAGAAATCACAAGATCACAAAATCTCTATGTTGGAAGAGCCCTCAGAATATAGATGAACCCATGCTTGAACAAGAGGCTCCACTACCACACCCTTGTTAAACAGACATTGAACCTTTGCTTGGTTACTTCCAGTGAGGGAGGTACCAGCTACAGCAGCCCAGTTTACTGTCATATAGTTTAAAGAAACCGTGCCCTTGCGGCCATATGTGGCTTTCTAGATCCTTAAGTGCAGCCTTTTGACTGATTCTAAATTTTACAGAACAAAATCTGATTTGCATTAGAATTAAGGGGAATCATGCTACCTTCTTCAATAATTCCTTAACTTGTAATAGTAGTTATGAAGGTCAATTGTAAGCAGATACTCCTTAGAATTTGTTCATTTGCTCGTACAACATTTAAAGAGAACCAACTAGGTGCAAAACACTGTGTTAGATGCTTAAATGAATTGTTGAATGGGCAAATGTTGGGCCACTCTCATGTCTTAATAAGCAGAGTAAAATTAGCTCAATTTCATCCTAATTTGATGATTAAAGTCTTTCGAGGCCTCAAATCAATTATTACCAACTTTATTTCCTTTGTATATATCAGTCAGCTGCAGGGCAGGGCTAGAGAAAGAGCCAGGAACAACTGGAGGATTGATAGGTAGCATAAATCAGGTGACCCAGAGGTCCAGAGAAATCTATAAGACCAGGGAAAAGGAGGAAGGTATCATCAGTTCAGCCAAATCAAGAGATCATGTCCAAGGACATCAGCTCAGGAAAAGGAGGAAGTAGATATTGTTGACAGGAAAGTTCCCATTCAGTAGGCCAGGCAGAGACCAGGGAAAGGACCTGGGTAATGGACACAGGATATGAGCCGCAGTGACAACAACAAAAAAGCAATTTAGTTTAGGCCTAAATCTCTACCTGCAAGTATCCGCAGCAAGGCTCTTAATCTGGGGACTGTGGATAGGTTTCAGGGGGCATGTGAACTTGAATGGGGAAAAAGAATAAAATTTAATTTTGTGATAATTGGTTTCTTTTGTAATCCTATGTATTTTATTTTATGTACTTACAAACACTCTGAGAAGGGCTCCACAGGCTTCACCAGACTGCTAAAGGGGTCCGTGAAAGAAAAACAGTCAAGAAGACTTACTATTACAGGCATATTTTTCTGAGATAATTTGAAAAGGCTGAAATTCTTCCTGGGTAGGGCCTTGACTATACTGCTATATTTCATTTTGGACAGCAATAAAGAGCAGGTAGGTGGCCTGGATGATAGAACACCAGGTCTGAAGTCAGGAAGACCTAAGTTCAAATCTAGTCTCAGAAACTTCCTAGCTGTGTGACCCTGGGCAAGTCACTTAACTCTGTTTCCCTCAATTTCCTCATCTATAAAATGAGCTGGAGAAGGCAGGGCAAACTACTCCAGTATCTTTGCCAAGAAAATCCCAAACAGGGTCACAAAGAGTCAGATGTGACTGAAAAATGACTGAAAAATAAAATTACATGGCAGGTACTTAAATGTAGAAGATGTAAAGGATAGGACTGAATGAACATTCCCCAAGAAAATCCTGGGAAGCTATCTTGATAGATTTTTCATTTTTAATCTATTTCATTGTTTGTTCCTTTATTTATTTTGGAAAATAATAGTTAACATTTATAGAACACATATATTATGCCGTTTGATTCTTATAGCAATACTATCAGAAAATGCTATTATCTTTCCCATTTTACAATTCAGGATTCTGAGTTCAGAGGCTCCATTCTGTTCCCTGTCCAGCTTCATGCTAAGCTTCTGAGTTCCAGACTTCACCCCTGGAAGCCTCTCCTAATCTGTGAAACTTCATTCCTTCTAGCCTGATCCACATTTTTTATTTGAAAGTAAGTTGGGTTTTTTTTTTTTTGAGGTAAGCGCTGTCTTTTTAAAAAATTATTTTTATTTCATTAAATATTAAATTAAAAATTAATAATAGATTAAATAAATTAAAAATATTTTTACTTATTTCATTAAATATTTTCCACATAGATTTAGGAAAAAAATATTCCCTAGTATCAGTTTGATTCTTTGTCATTTGTCTTTTTGTCTTTAAGGAGAATTTTTTTTAAAGCAATTGGGGTTAAGTAACTTGCTCAAGACTACACAGCTAGTCATTATTTATGTGTGGGTGCTCATTTTCTGAGGTTGGTTTCGATCTCAAGTCATCCCAACTCGGAGGCCAGCACTCTTACTCATTGCGCCACCTAGCCGCCCCAAGGAGAATTTTTAAAAACATCTAGTTAGTAGCAGAATGGTGTTGTATGAAAAAAAAAATTCACTCCATTTGGAGTCAACAGACCTGGGTTTGAATCCCAGCTTTGATAATTGCTACCTATGTGGCCTTACTTTCCTCAGCTAAAAATGAAGGGGTTGGCTTAGGACACTTGATAATCCTTTGAGGTTTTGTGTAATTCTGATTAACGAACATTTCACTATAGCAACTTCCATATTGGGATTCATAAAACACAGGCACACACACACACACGCAAAATGCTTTCACTCACATATGTATGTGTGTATATATATGTGTATATATATAACCAAAATATCTGATATACTGGCAAAACCTACCTTATGTCACATTGGTTCCAAAAGAACATAGAAACATAGAATGGAGCCATGGTCACTAGAGCAGGAACATAAGCCTTTGAAACCAGAATAGGGAGTCAGAAATTAATTCTAGCACCATCTTGTCAAGGAGCCTAATTAGCTTTCTATGAGATTCATAGAATCCCTACAGAATTTGATTATAATGTGTTAAATGATGTTGCAAATGATATTTTGGGACAATGTTGCATAGGATATGCCAATATTTTATGGATTATATATACATATAAGAAATATGTTTATATGTGTGTACACATATATGTACACACATATGTATGTATTCATTCATTCAACAAGCATTTATTGAACATTTACTGTGTGGCAGACACTATATTAGACACCAAGAATAAAAAGAGTGTAACACAAATAAAAGAATACTAAAGAGTCTCTGCCCTCAAGAAACTTATACTGGGAGAAATAATTTGCATACACACATATGCATAGATATGGATGATATAGATATAGTTAGTTAGGTTTGAGAACTGATTGGCATTCTGGGATTTGAAGTCAAAAGGGACAGGAATTCGTTAGTATTTGTGAGAATAATTTCACCTATCATAATTTTAAAACTGGAACAGAGACAAGTCAGCCAAAGAAAATTTAAAGGAAATGCATAAAATCTAGAAGAGAGGGGGTGGGGAACCTGTGGTCTTGAGGCCACACATGTCCCTCTAGGTTCTCAAGAACAGTCCTTTGACTGAATCCAGATTTCACAGAACAAATCCCCTTAATTAAAGGATTTGTTCTGTAAAAGTTGGACTCAATCAAAAGGTCACACCCAAGGACCTAGAAGGCCACAAGTATCCTCAAGGCTGCAGATTCCCTATCCCTAGAATAGACTGATGAGAAACATCAAGGACTATAAGAGGTAAGCAGTAGCAGCAACAGCAGCAATAATTGTGGGGAGACTCCCTGGCCCTGGCCAGGACAAGCAACTGGGAAAAATTGGTACCCAATGGCAACAAACAAAATGAGAAACTGAAGAGAGGAGTTGAATTTTGATAGAGAAGGTAATGACCATTTAGAGTCTTGTATGCATCTCTAGCCAGAAGACTTGGATTAAAGCAACTTGCTGCATTAACTTTTTCAATAATAATCATAACTAAATTTGCATAATGCCTACTACATGTTAGATACTTTACAATTATTATCTCATTTGATCATCACAACAGCCTTAGGAAATAGGTACTATTATTAGCTCTCTTTTATAGATGAGGAAACTGAGACAAAGAGAGGTTGAGTGGCTTGCCTAGGGTCTCACAGCTACTAAATATATAAGGCAGGATCTGAATTTAAGTCTACCTAACTCCAGACCCACCACTCTGTCCACTTCACCAACTAGTTGCCTTAAGGACTTTAAGGTAAGTCTCAAAAAATGCCTGCTCTTTGCCCAGTTATGTTCTCCTCCTCTTGTCCCATGTCTATCCAGGAAGAGACACTGTAATGTACTCTGCTCGCTTCTTTTACCTAAATATTTTCTTCATCCTGATTTGCTTCAAATATAGAGACAAGAGGTTGGCTAGTAATACACAAAAATTTAAATTAAGGAAGAGTCAAACCTCTGTCTGAATGTTATAAATTCTTCCTACTGGGAGCTCTGAGCTATCATGATGGTCCTAATAATTTTTCATCTGATACAAATTTTCTAAAACAGAAAATAATGGAGTTCAGGACCTGAGGGCTATTATATTGCCCTTAGGCTAAAAATAAGCTAGCTATTGTAGCATGATGTGGCCAATAAATTAATCACCAGCCTCCAAAGTAAGAACAGAAGGGGAGCAAGGTGAAGATAGATATAATCTTGATAAGATTCTTTTCTGCCCTTCCCAGTGGGAGGAGTTTACCTTCTTCACTGATTCAAATCCACCCACTGGTGTTAACCGTGCAAAGTATATCAAAATAAAGGCTGAAGTAATTTAGGGTGGAGAGAAGTAATTATTGAGGGAGTCACAATTTTATAGGAAGTGGCAGTTTAGCTGAGTCTTTAAAAAAAATAAAACTAAAGATTCTGAGAGGCAGAAGTATAGAAGGAGAGCATAGCATTCCAGCCATGGGGGACAGCTTGTGTGAAGCCATAAATGAAGACTGGACAAAGAGGTAGTGGGAATATGCAGTAAGTCAGTTTGGCTGAAACACAGTATATGAAAGAGAATAATGAGAAATCAGTCTGCCAAAATAGGTTGGAGTTAGATTGTGAAGGGCTTTAAATGCCAAACATAAGAGTCTGTTTTTTATATTTGGGGTAATATAGAGACACTGACACTATTATATTTTAGGGTCTTTTTTTTTTTTTATCTTTTTGGACCTGTAAATCAAAGCATAAAAAGAAGGTTCAAAAATACAAATCAAAAAAGAAGTACAAAATGGGCCTTTTTCTGCCAAAGGTAAGACAAAACTGGTAGTTGATGTTTATGAAAGTGAATCAATGCTAGTAATAGAGTTTATAAATATGATCTTTTATATGATGAGTGTCCTGGAAAGAAAGTCAGATGTACAGCCTGAGTTATAAAACAATGCTTTTACAAAGATTATTTATTTGGTTGCTGTCATTTCTTAGTTCTGTGTCTTTTTGTCCAGGTTATTTATTGAGCAATTGGATTCTGAAAGGATGGGCAGCAAAGGTAAAGGACTGGTAAAAAATACACACATACGTATATATATATATATAGAGAGAGATATAGATATAGATATAAAGAGAGAGAGACACAGAGAGACACAGAGAAAGAGACAGAGACAGATACAGAGAGAGAGAGACAGAGAGAGACAGAGACAGAGAGACAGAGACAGAGAGAGAGAGAGAGACAGAGACAGAGAGAGAGAGAGACAGAGAGACAAAGAGAGAGAGAGAGAGAGAGAGAGAGAGAGAGAGAAACAGAAACATATATATTTGCCTGGAATCTTATAAATATAATCAAAAGGACTCTGAACATAAAAGAAAGAGGAAGAAAATTGTTTATATATATGTAGCAAGGCTGTCCCCCACATGGAGCATGAGAGAGTCGTTTGTGGCTCAAAGGGAGGCAGAATAAACATCTCTAGACTTTTCTCTCCCCATTCTTCACCAAGTGGGACTTTAATCCCTGCCAGGAGAGGTGAGGAGGTTGGGGCCAGAAGCTTCATCTTTCATCAGAGAGAAGGATACTGGGTTAGAATTATATCCATCTGTTCCCTTTAAAATTGCTAATCTTGGGGATGTAGTTCTCAGTTAAACTTCTAATAGCTATTCATTAAAGATAATCAATCAAAAAACATTTATAAAGCGCCATACTATGCCTGGTATGCTAAGTACTGGAGATACAAAAAGAAGTAAAAGACAGTCCCTGCTCTCAAGGAGCTCAGAATTTAATGGAGGAGACAACATGCAAACAGATATACAAAGCAAGCTATATACAGGATAATTAGGAAATAATTAAAAGAGGGCAAGCACTGGAATTAAGAGGGGTTAGGGAAGGGATTTTAGTTGGATCTTAAAGGAAACCAGGGAGGTCAGTAGTCAAGTGGAGGAGGATGGGCATTCCAGGTATGAGGGATAAGCAGAGAAAATTCCTGGAGCTGAGAGATGGAATCTTGTTCATGGAAAAGCCAGGAGACCAATATCATTGGATCTAAGAGTAGTCAGTAGGGAGTAAGGTGTAAGAAGACTGGAAAAGTAGGAAGGGACTAGGTTATGAAGGGCTTTGAATGCCTAACAGAACATTTTGTATTTGCTTCTGAAGGTAATAGGAAATCACTGGAATTTATTGAGTAGAGGGAAGGGGTGACGTGATTGGACCTACATTTTAGGAAAATCACTTCAGTGGCTGAGTGAAGAATAGATTGGAGTGGGGATTGCAGATATTGCAATAGTCAAGGTGTGAGGTGATGAGGGTCTACACTAAAGTGGTTGCAGTATCTGAGGAGAGAAGGAGGGAATAGTCAGGAAATGATGCAGAAGTATAATCAGCAGGAAATGGCAATAGTTTGGATATGGGGTGTGAGAGATAATAAGGAATCCAGGGCAACTCCTACAGTGGGAGCTTGTAGGATTGGGAGGATGGTGTTGCCTTTTACAGTAATAGGGAAGTTAGGAGTATGGAAGGTTTGGGGGAAAGATAATGAGTTCTGTCTTGGACATATTGAGTCTGCTAGACATCCAATTTGAGATGTCTGAAAGGCAATTAGAGATGAGAGGTTGAAGGTCAGCAGAAAGTTTGGGGCAGGAAAGGTATATTTGAGAATCACCTTCATATAGATGGTAACTAAATCCATGGATGCTGATATGATCACCAAGTGAAGCTGTATAGAGGGAGTGAGAAAAGGACCCAGCACAGAACCCTGAGGGACACCTATGGCTAAAGGGCTAAGCAAAGGAGACAGAGTAGCAAAGAATAATGGCAAATAGGAGAATACATACCATGCAATTCCAGCTCTCCCTTTAGGAATGAGGTTATTCAGTTCAGCCAAGAGACAGTTTCAGATCTCACCCAAAGGGAAACTCCCAGTTTCTCTAGTGTAGCAAGCTGAGGATAGGGATGTGATAGCTTCTTCACACTTCAGAAACCTAAAATGGGGTTGATTGGCCATCTTCTCCCTCAAAGCTAGAAGCCGGAAGCACCCAAAGCAACTGCAGAGCTCAAAGAGACTCAGGAGATCCAAGAAACTTGAAGACATGGCCAAGACTGAGGAAACCGGCAAGACTCAGGAGCCTGGAGTTCCCCCTTCCCCAGTCTCCACTAATGAGGAGAGAGTTTCATAGCGATGGGCTTTACATTCAGCTACTAATCTAGAAGTCACAAAGAGTAGCTACATAGTTAGGGTTAGGGAAGTCAGGGAGAAAGCAGTAGAGATGCTCAGTAATGCACAAAAAAAAAAAAAGACAAGAAAGGAATCAGCAATAAAATCTATGAACTCAGGTGTCCATACACTCAGAAGTTTATCAAGGTGAACTAGTGAGTCCCTTTTTTGTTGTCAAAGTTATCCTCATCTTGTCACTCTGCTTCGCCCATCCTATCTAATCAATTGCCAAGCCTTGCCAATTTTACTTCCACAATGTTTCTAGCATCAATCCCCTCTTTCTACACACACAAACACTACCCTTGCTCAGGTCTTCGTTACTTCTTCTCTGGGCTATTCCATAACTTCCTAATATTCCTCTCCCTACCTCAAGTCCCTCCTGTCTTCCATCCATCCTCCACACAGTTGCTTGGTGATTTTCCTAAAAAGGAAAAGCCCTTTATCAATAACACCAATGGCTCCCTATTACCTTTAAGATAAAATCCTTTGTTTGACCTTTAAAGTGTTCACAACCAGGTTCCAACCTATCTTTCAGCCTTATTTATTTATTGCTCTTTTTCATGCACTTTCCTGGTCTTCTCACTGTTGTTCCGCACATCTGATATTCTATTTCTCATCTCTGTGTCTTTGCTATTCCCCCATACCTGGGACATGTTCCTTCCTCACTTCTACCTCTTAGAATGCCTAATTTCCTTCCAAGTTCGGCTAAGGGCCACCTCTCTGCTCATGAATTGTGATTCCCATAACTGCTAGTGTCTCTCCTTAACCAAAAAAACCCTTTTATTTACTTATACATGTATATATTACATATTACATTTCCCATAGAATGCATGTAAACTTCTTGAGGTCAGGAACTGTTTCTTCCTCTGTCCTTTATCCCTAGGGCCTAGCACAGTGTATGGCATGTAATAGATATTTAATAAGTAACTGCTAGTTGATGGCTCCTAACGACAGGCAAATTTGACTTCATAAGGTCACACAGGCTTGATGGCATGGGACCCGCAAGTGGCATATGGCTTTGGAAGAGGTATATTTTATTCAAAAAGGATGTAATAGAGAAGTAGTGTTATATAATATGAAGTATTACATAATATGTTATATATAACACAATATAATATACAATATAATACAATACAATATAATATAATACAATACAATACAATATAATATAATGCAATACAATACAATATAATATAACATAATATAATACAATACAATACAATACAATATAATACAATACAATACAATACAATACAATATAACATAATATAATATAATATAATAGTAGTGTTATATAATATGAAAATGTCATCAAGTGAGGAAGCTTGGGAATCAGAGGCTGCTAGGTGGCACTGAGGATAGAGTGCTGGGCCTGGAAACATGAAAGTCCAAGTTCAAATCTTATCTCAGATACTTACTACCTTGTGACCTTGGGCAAGTCACTTAACCTTAGTTTCCTCCAATGCAAGATAAGGATAATAATAGCACTGACCTCACAGCATTATTGTGAGGATCAAATGAGACAGTATTTGTAAGGCACTTAGCACAGTGCCTGGCAAATAATAGGTGCTTTGTAATTCAGGTTAATGTTGTTAGAGGGGAGAAGTATTTGGATACTATAAATAGAAAAAGAAGGGATATTGTCATCAGAGTATCTTATAGACCACCTAGACAAAAGGAAAACGTCGAGGAGGAATAAGGGACCAGAGTGTAATCATAGCACAGTGACATGATATGACATTGATAAGAGACTTCAATTATACAGACACCTGCTGGAACTCTTTCTCTGTCTTTCTCTGTCTCTCTGTCTCTGTCTCTCTGTCTCTGTCTCTCTCTATGTGTCTCTCAGTCTCTCTCTGTTTCTCTCTCTGTCTCTCCTTTCTCTGTTTCTCTCTCCATATTAAGGCATTTATTGATAATTTTATCCTTCATAATTGGAGAAATAGGAATGGTTATTTTTTAATTGGTCGTCACCTATAAGCAAAAGCTAGTTGCTAGGGTAAATTAATGGGACCTTTAGAGGGAAGTGATTGTTACATCTCATTTGATAGCTAGCATTTATATAGCACCTAGTATGTACCAGAAACTGGGCTGAAATATTATTTCATTTGGTCTTAGAATTCATGATGGAGAAAAAGAAATCTGAGAATGGACAGGAAGCAGCTTAGATTTTTAGAAAGTAGATTTCAACAGCTTCAAAGAAAGGACAATTTGCCTCTCATATGGATGATCTCATGCATGATTTCTGAAGGCACAAAGAGAAACTTTTCTGAAGAAAAGGAAAATATGGAAGTTAGCCATAGGGACCGAGATGAAAGCACAAGGGACTCATATGCATTTAGATTTCTAAAAGAAACCTACAGAAGTTGAAAGCAAGAGAAGATAACAAAATGTGAATATAAAGACATGGTACAGTTTTGTAAGATTAATTTCAGGAGTGATAAAGCTCAGAATGAGCTAGGATTGGCAAGGATGGATGTTAGCTACAGTGAGGGCAAAGGATGTTTGAAGAAGAGAGAGAACCACCACTTGGGATCGATGGGGTGATGAAAATGGATAACTGAGTGAAGGTTCTGTTTTCTCTGCCAGGGAGAGTAATCTTAGGGCTAGAAAGGGCAGAACAAAAATGGTTCAGAGGGAGTTAAATTTCAAGGTAAGTAGGGAGATAATAAGAAGCCAATTAGCTTTCCTTGATCAATTCAAGCCACTAGGTCTAGGAAGAACCAATGTATATTTGGTTATAGGTGATTACTGAGTCACTGTTACTGATCTCTCAAAGACTGTGGAGAATGAAAGAGGTGCTTCTGGAATAGAAAAGGGTAAATATTTTCCTCATTTTCAAAAAGGGGAAGAGGACAACTTATTTGATTTTGATTCTTGGAAACATTTTAGAATATATCATCAAAAGGATGATTTGTGAACGTCTAGAAAAGGAAGCAGTGATGACATAACTTTATCAAAAACAGGTCATAAACAAATCTCATTTCTTTTTTTCAAAAAGGTTAGTAGACTGTTTGATTTGTTGTTCAGTCGTTTCATTCATTTCAGTCATGTCCACCTCTTCATGACTTCATTTGGGGTTTTCTTGGCAAAGATACCAGAGTGGTTTGTCATTTCTTTTCCAGCTCATTTTACAGATGAAGAAACTGAGTCAAACAGGGTTAAGTGACTTGCCCAGGGTCACACAGCTAGTAAGTGACTGAAGCTAAACTTGAACTCAGGAAGCTGAGTCTTCCTGACTTCAGGCCTGGCACTTTATCCACTGGACCACAGAGATATTGCCTGATTCAAAGGGCCAGAGGGCCTAGAGGGCCACATGTAGCCTTGAAGCCGTAGGTTCCACACCCTTGTTGTAGTATCTTCCCTCTGTTAATTATTTTATTCAGTTTATCTTTTCTGCATCTTTCCCCCTTAGACTGTGTGTTCCCTGAGAACAGGGACTGTCTTTTGTCTTTCTCTGTCTCCCCAGCACTTAGTACAGTGCCTGAAACATGTTCAGTCATGTCCAAATCTTTGTGACCCCATCATGGAGTTTTCTTGAATTTCCTTCTCCGGTGGATTAAGTCAAACAGAGGTTAAATGACTTGCCCAGGGTCCCACAACTAGTGTCTAAGGCCAAATTTGAACTCAGCTCTTCCTGAGTACAAGCTCTATCCACTGAGCCACCTAGCTATCTCCTATATACCTGACGCATAGCATGTGTTCAATAAATGTTTATTAATTGATGATATCATCATCATCATTGCCAGTAATAACAATACATTAGTACAGTACATAATGATTAAAAAGTGTTTTTTCTCACTATATAAACTGCTTGATATCAGGGACAGTTTAGATTTTGCCTTTGAATTACTTATTGCAGTGCCTTAGCTATAGGATCAGGATTTTAGGATAGGGAATTCACAGGTGAGAAAATTCACTCTCCCATTGCAGTTCAATTTCTCCCCTGAAATTTGGAATCTTAGAGGCCTTGAAAAGGATTGAGATTAAGTGACTTGCTCAGGGTCACACAGGCAGCACGTGTCAGAGATGGGATTTAGACTTTGAATGCTCTTCCTTTTCCTTTATGTGCCTTATGGTATATAGTAGGTAATTAATAAATGCTTGTGGATTAATTGGATAGATGACCTGTAAGGCCCCCCCCCCTACTTCTTGGGATTATGTTCTAAGATATCTATGTACCATAGTGGAAGTAAAACATATGCACTATTAAGAATATCCTTCACTGTGTTCTCCAGAGCATGATATGACCTTGCTTGCTCCCTTCAGGCTCAGTTCTCCCAGTTGGTCAGAACATTTATGAATTAATGCCTTGAGAGCCAAGCATTAGTTTGTTCATGTGTAGTCTTACTGAGAAAAAAAATTCTCTCACACCCGTATGGCGTAAAGGGAATACTTGTGTATTTCAGGTCCCAACCCCTGTCATGATGTGGAAAAGGTGTTAGTCATTTACCACGTCACATTCCAGATATTAATCACTGGCTTCTTTGCTAAACCATGGTGCCCCAGGGGTCATTACTAGTGGGCCGATTGGTAAAATGGATTTAAGAAAGTCTGTTTCCCCTCCCTTCTGCCAAGAAATACAACATTCTGCATACCAGAGCCAGAAAAGCTTGTTTTAAAGGAACAATAAGAAACATGATATACATATACAGTGTCCCAAAAATCTTATTGCAGTTTTAACCTTCAATAGTCTAAATATACATTTGTTATTTATTAATTAGTAGATTCAGTCATAATATAGTAATATTTTGGTATTATGATATTAGTAGGCATATTTAGCCCCAAAAATAATGCATTCGTATTTATATGTATAGATAAGATGTATTTTTTGGACTAAACCTGTGATTTCAAGAGTAAAGGGACCTCTACCCATGCAGATCAGTATAGAGTCTTAGAGAATTGCTTGGGCCACTGACTTTCCCAGCGTCACATAACAAGTATGTGTCAAAGGCAGGACTTTAAGCCAGGCATTTCTGACCCCAAGGCCAGTTCTCTGGACACTTCTCTATGCTGCTTTAATATCGTGTGTGTGTGTGTGTGTGTGTGTGTGTGTGTGTGTGTGTGTGTGTGTGTGTATGCAATATATAAAAATTCAGTCCTGGAGAGAGATTTCCAACATAGCTTTCCTTATAGTTATCCAGAGTCTTGCCCTTTCAAGGTCAAAGGCAATGCTTAGCTGTATTGGGAATTACAAGTGAACCAAGAGATCACCAAAGAGATAGCTGGAGGTAGGGTGGATAAAGAAATGTTGTTTGTCCTTCTTTCTCAAAGAGGACCATGTCTTCAGGAAGGTAATGCCATGATATTCGAATGAATTGCATGGGCTGTTCAGTCAGCAGCCTCGATTTCTCACTGGACCATCTGGGTCCACTGGCCAGATACCCAGCAGAACAAATGGAAATGGTTCCTGGAGAAAGAGGAAGGATAACATAAATGACAAATGGGGTAAATAGGGAAAAGCATGCAAATAGGTGGACTTGTTTCCTTGGACTACGAGTTTTAAAGAACCTATCTGTCAGGTTGGGGTCATTTTTTCTTGCTCATTGTGAAAACAGAAGGAGGAATCTCCAGCTATTCTTTTTCAGATCAGGTAAGCTGCTGTTACAGGCCCCACACAACTGCTGCCTTCAGTAAAGGATTTTCGTCTTTATCCTTCTCTTGGCTACATTTTCCCCTTTCCTTCTCTACACTCTTTGCTACACCACTGAAAATCACTGTTAGTAAAATATTTATTGAGTATCCACCACCATAGAATAACGGGCACTGGAGTTCAAAATGACCTTGGAGCTGGTCGAGTTCAACCCTCTCATTCTGTGGGTGAGGAACCAGAGGTGCAGAGTTTAGTGACTTGTCCAAGGCCTCACTGATCATAAGGGGCAGAGCTGGGTTTTGAACCTAAGCCCTGTGGATCCAAATCAAGAACTCTCTCAACTATACAATGCCAGACTCCTGCAATCGTTCCTAAGAAGCTGTCTGTACGTGGTAGTATACAAAACTATGGACAAAAATGGGAACTGGGCTAACCATGGCTCTCAGAAGGTACACAAACTCCCTGGTGCTGGAAGCACTGTTGTTTCTCCTGTGGATGATGATGTCTTCTGTTTACAGATGGTGAATTGTCTTCTGGGACTGGACATCTGTAGCACTAGAATGCTGAGGCCACTCTTCTCTCCTTTGGGATCAAGTTACTGCTTCTGAACCCAGGATGGGGATATGAATTGCCCCTGCTTCCCCTCATATTCTGGACTGGGGGTGGGAGTGTAGGGGGAAGAGAAAACCAGGATCAATAAACTCAGAAAGACTTGAGTTTAAATCTGACTTCATATACTTACTAGCTGTGTGACCCTGGACAAGTCACTTAACCTCTGTTGGCCTCAGTTCCCTCAGCTGTGAGTGGGAATAACATTAGCACCTACCTCACAGGGTTATTGTAAGGATCAAATGAGATAATATTGGTAAAATGTTTAGTATAGTGCCTGACACACAGTAGGTGCTATATAAATGCATTTATTCCTTCCCTTCCCACTCCCCCCTTATTGGAAGTAATAGACTGATTCACTTTCCATGTCCTATACTAAGAGGCAGGGATGACTGAGAAGGAGCCATCAATTAATCACTCAACAAGCTTTTGTTAAATGCCTGTTATGCTCCAGGTGCTATGCAAGGTGCTAGGCATATTAGGACAAAAAACAAGTCTTGCCTTTAAGCAACCTATACTGTATAGGCTAAGACTGCGTGTACATATGAAAGTATAAAAATAAGTGCATATATATATATATATGTAAAATATAAAAAAATAAATACCCAATATTTTGTGGGGGGATGTCCAAGAAACCAGAAAGGGGGAGAATCAGGAAAAGTCACTGGGAGAGAATTTGGTACTTGAGCTGGGCTTTGAGGCAGATGAGGGATTCTAAGAGGCAGAAGAGAGGAGAGTGTGAGACAGGAGATAGAACTGCATGTGTTGAGAAGAGCAAGAAGGCCAGTTTGGCTGGACCAAAGAATATAGGAAGGGTAATAACATATGACACTGTAAAATGGAACCCGGTTATGACAGTCTTCAAATGCCAAACTTATATTTTATTCTCAGAGTAATAGGGAGCCCATGAAATTTAGTGAGCCGGAGAGTGACATGGTCAGACCTGGACCTATGTTTTAGGAATATCACCTTTTCAACTCTATGGAAGATGGAGAAGAAAGAGACTGGAGCCTGGGAGATCCATTAGGAAGGAATTGTAGCAGTTTCAGGTGAGAGATGATGAGGGTCTGGACTAGGGAAGTGACTGAATGAATAGACAGAAGAGGACAGATGTAAAGATATTATGGAAATATGACAACTGTTCAAGCATTTACTTATTTATTTTGCTTTTTTTTTGGGATAGC
>WOXC01011829.1:0-41996 GCA_011680675.1 Gymnobelideus leadbeateri
ATTTCCTTTTCTGTAAAAATGAAGATAATATCACTAACCTCTTATTTCGGACCAAATGAGATAAAAAGTCAAGTGCTTTGCAAACTTCAAAGTATCATATGAATTCTATTACTATTATTTAGCATGTAATCCTGTGTTTTACAGTTTGAGAAGAATGTATGTAAATATTTGTTATGTTTTATACACACATGCAGAGCCTGCACAATCTTTATGGTTTTCTCTCAAAACTCTGCTCATAAATATTATACTACAACCAAACGGAATTCTTTTTTATTGTTCCGATAATTCCCTACACTTGGCTACTTCTGTGCCTACTCTCTTCTCTCTAGAGTGCCCCAACTTCCAACTCAACAACATGCCTCAAATTTCCACAGCTTGGCTTGATGTTTCTTCTCTTTAACTCTCACCGCACGGAGCACCTTTTTTATGGCACTTACCTCTCCTACATTGCATTTTAGTGTTTTGTGTACACTTTTCCCTTTCCTGATATACTAAAAGCTCACTGAGGGCAGGAGCAGAATTTTATTCATCTTTGTATCCCTTTTAGCACCTAGCATAATTCTTCACACAAACCACATCTTCATAGAACTTGTGACTGAATTGATGCCTATTTCATGGGTAAATATTCTGAGAAATCTCTTAAGTTTCTGAGGCTAAAATAATCGAAAAACTGGTTAACCCCTCCATTACTGTAAATTATATAAATTCAACTGTATCAGTTGAATGAGAACAAAAAACCTAAACAGGATAGAAAAATTCAGTTAGAAGGGAAACATCAAGCTTTCAGTAATATGTTCAATAGTAAGCAAAACCGTCCAAAAAAAAGCCAATGGAATAAATTACAAAGAGGATAGTGTCCATTTAAACACTTACTGGAGAAAAACTCTGGTGAGATTTTAAAAGGTCACACAAAGATCTGCTTGCTAAGAAAAAAAAAAACTTCTAATGCATAATCCTCGCCCTTTCACCAATGAAAGAGGGACAGGAGAAAAATCTATACATTAAATTAATTGTGTTGCTTCCCAGTCTTGTCTTCTAGTTTTAGTATCCAAAGGATTGGCTTAGGAAAGTACCACTTCCTCCAATTCTGTGTAACCATAAACTCAATTCAAATACTTGCTGGGGACTTGCCATAGCTCAGGTACTGTGTTAGGTGCTGAAGGAGATACAAAGATAACTTTGACATAGTTTTAATTTTCCAGGTGGATCATAATGAAGTTAAGGAAGATGAACTATGTACATGCAACTATAATACGAAGTCGAATATCCTAAGAGAAGCACAAATGAAATACTAAAAAAAGTTCATACTTTTAAAATAGGGAATCTAAATAATTTACTTACAGTTATTGCACCAGTCATTTTGTGAAGGGCATCCTGAAACTGGCTTCCATATTTATGCATATCCAGTTCCACTGCGGTATATTTTATATCCATGTCATTGAGAAGCTTTTTAGCCATTGTGCAATAAGAACAGGATGTTTTTGAGAAGATCACTACACAATTATGTGAAATTGTTTCCTGGATCTGATTTATAGGAGCAATTTCTGATTTCTCCATGGAAGGGGATGTTCTGTTCCCCATCTTGTCTATAGTTTGAGGATTCACCTTCTTGTCTTTTAAAAATTGGGACATTTGGGGCAACTAGGTGGTGCAGTGAGTAGAGCGCTGGCCCTGGAGTCAGAAGGACCTGAGTTTGGATCCGGCCTCAGACACTTAACACACACACAAACAAAAACCTAGCTGTGTGACCTTGGGCCCTCCAAATGCACTCCAAAATGCAAAAAATAGAAAAGAAAAGAAAAATCGGGACATTTTCCCCTTCTCTAGTTCTCTAAGACACCATCCATTTTCTAAGATCGTTCAAAAAAATGCTTGATATCCAAAAGTTCTTTCAAAAGTCCAATGGAGACTGAGGAGTTCGAGCCCAAGAGGCTCCGGCCAAGGAGCCGGGCCCCTTTGATCGCTGCTCAGCTGAGTGAGGACATGGCCCGAGAAGGGATAGGGCCCCTCAGCCGGCGGCAAGGCGTCCCCTCCCCAGTTTGCCTGGGCCCCTGAAGCCCTCTGGGTCTCAGTTTTGTTCTCTGTAAAATGGGGCAGACAGACTAAGATGAATAGAAAGTTGCGGAGTTCAAAGGACTGCACTGAATTGGGAATCCCAAGACTTGAGTTTGAATCTTGGCTCTGTGACTCACTGCTCTGGCATCTTCCTGTCAGTGGGCTTCAGCTTTCTCATGTGTAGCACAAGGAATTCAGACCCAGATGGTGTAGAAGTAATGGGAAAAAACCCGAGTTTAGAGGAGGAAGGCCTCAGTTTGAATCCCAGCTCTGCCTGTTACTATCCAGGTGACCTTGGTCGAGTCTCTTCCCCTTTAGAAGCTTGAGGTTATTCATTTGTGAATTGAAGGAGCTGGATGTTATGCTGCCTCCAGCTCTCAATTTCCACGAATGCTTCGGCACTTGCAGAACGTGTGCTTCTGTTTGTGGGTGGTCTCGCCACCATTCCAGAAGGCATCCCATCTCTGCCTCAGTAGACAATCTTTGACAGGTTTCTTGGGCCAAAAAAGAGAAGTTTTGTGCAGCGCACTTAGACTCATAGGTCACCTTCCTGATGTGATGGGGATTCAGCAAGAGGATTGACAGCATCTTTGAATTGACTGAAAGGGACCGCAGAGGTCCCCTCCTCCAAATCTGGGCACTATCTTAGAAGAGGAAAAGTTATTTTCTCAAAGTCAAACAACTGAGGAAGCTCACTCTAAGTCCAGCATGCTTTTCCTGACATCTTAGTGGCCACAAGACCTAGGAATTTTTCTTGTTCAGTTTTTTTCAATTGTGTCCAACTCTCTATGAACCCATTTGGAATTTTCTTAACAAAGATATTGTAGTGATTTCCTATTTCCTTCTCTTCCACATTTTCCATATAATGAACCTGAGGTAAACAGGGTAAGTGACTTGTCCAGGGTCATACAACTAGTAAATATATCGGGCCAAACTTGAACTTAAGAAGATGAATATCTTCCTGACTCCAGGGAGTGTCCAGCATGGCACCATCTGACAGCCCCAGACATGTGGATGCTCTGTCCCAGGGGTGGGGAACCTAGCTTCAAGGTCATACGTGGCCCTGTAGGTCCTCAGTGCAGCCCTCTGGTGGAATCCAAACTTCCCAGAACAAATCCCCTTAATCAAAGCATTTGCTCTATAAAACATGTTCTCAGTCAAAAAGCTGCACCCAAGAATCTAGAAGGCCAAATGTGGCCTCCAGGCTGAAGATTCCCCACCCCTGCCTGTTCTAAATAGTGAGCAGGACACCCACAGAAGCGAGAAATGTGCAGAGAATTAGATGGTCCAGTCTCTCCATAGAGACCCTGCATATGGAGCTCTGAGACACTAAGAGGAAGGGGAGCATGGTGGGCAGAGTCACGTAGAACTGGGTTTCAGGTCTTGCTCTGTCCCACAAGGGCTCAGTATGGCAAACTGCTTCATCTCCTAGTGCTTCCAGGGAAATCTCAAGGACTCTAAGTCACAGACAAGTTGCATTGATGGAAGGAGTTTCCATACTGGAAGTTCCCTACACAGGTATAGGCTTCATGCTCCCCTCCTTCAACCAAGAAAAGGAAGTAATATCAAATGTATGATTAGACAGTATTTGAGGACAGCATGAAGTTTGTATCAGTGAGTGAAAAACGTGTCTTGAGGAAGGTGGGAGCTATGGGGATGGACTGGGATCCTGACTCACCCTGCTGTTCTTTGGGTTCTGGCCAAATCCTGATCCTGTTCTGAAAACTATGACATTGTGATGAGAAGTTCATTACTTCTATGCTACACCACTGTTCGCTGCCCTTTGAAATGTCCATTAACAACTAAAGTATTTGTAAGGGTTAGGAAATAACATTCCTACTTTTGTTTCCCAACTGCATGTATGAACAGAAGGAAAAACAAAGCTCAGAGACCCTCAAGTGCCAGCTCCATATCTGATAGAAGAGGAAACTGAGTCTGAGAGAGATGCAGTGACTTGGCCAAGGTCCCACAGCCAGTGAGTGACGGTTTCAGAATGTCAGGATTTAAGTCTTCAGGCCCCAAGCCCAAGGTCTCTGCTGCAGTGTCTTCACCATTCGATGGGCACTCCCAAATAAACCTCCTATGGTTCTGCCTATGCTGTGTGACTTTGGATGTACCTTTCCCCTTATCTATAAAAGGACAAGACCCAGTGGACTCTTAGGTCCTTGCCAGCTCTAGGATGATGCTGTGAAAGGTTAAAGTTGCATTTGTATTTGTGGCTTAATTAGTAAACCCAGTGAAAATGTCTTATCACTCAGGGCAGAAAAAAAGTGAACAAAAGGTCATTGTCTTTGAGATTAACAGCTATTAAAACTTCTCGACACAAGCTGAGGCAAGGGCAAACTTTCACATGTGTGGCTGCCACTCCCACATTATCAGTGGGAGCTGCCATTCAAGGCCCCCCACAATCTGGCCTCACCTGCCTGTCCACTCTTATCACTCCTCCACTCCTCCTCCCCGTGATGAACCCTGAGCTCCAGGGAGACCAAGCACCTCCCTGCCTCGATCTCACTTTTACCTCCACTTCTCTGCTCATACTGTTTAGCCCAGAACTGGAAGGGGCTTCAGAGTATCATCTTGTCCTTTGTCTCAAGAGGCATAACTTTGCTCAGAATGTCCTCTCTTGTTCTTTCCTCTCTCCCTACTTATGTCCTACCACCTATGCTGGAGCCTATTTCAAGTCTTCTCTCTGACCAGAATTCCAGAGAGCAAAAGTTCATGGGATCTCAGCAACCACCAGGTTCAACTGATGTTGCAGGGTTTCTTAATCTGGGATCCATGAATGATAGATGGATAGATAGATAGATAGATAGATAGATAGATTGGTGGATAGATACACAGATATATATATATATATATATATATATATATATATATATATATTATATATATAAAATAGATAGATGGATGGATAGACAGACAGATAAATAGAAAGATAGATGGGTAGATGGATTTCCTTTGTAACTGTATGCATCTCGTGTTATGTCTTACACAAGCTGAGTCTGAGAAAGGGTCCAAAGGCTTCATGACACTGACCACCCAAGGGGACCAGAGCACCAACAAGGTTGAAGCCTTGCCATTCCTGAATGCTAACCACCATCTCAATGGACCATTCAAGTGCTCTTCTCAGCTCTGCCCAAGGACACCCCATTCCCTTTGGGACAGCTCTAAATGTTAAGTTATTATTCCCTTTATCTCCCCAACATCTGTCTCTCTGTAACTTCCCCACCCCCCACCATTTTTTCTGCTTCTGCCCACTGGGCCAAGCTGGACAAGGCTAATTCTTCTTCTGTCTTTCAAATAAGCGTACTCCTCATTTTCTCTGATAGAAGCTGAGTTCTGTGAGGGAGAGCACTGCTTCATTTCTGTCTCTGTGGTCTGAGTTCCCAGCACATAACACGTATGCCTGTGACTAGGGCAGAAATGAGAGGGGCTATCACTTCCCTAGGGTGTCCTAACTCTACTGTTTCTGCCTTCTTACCCTGTAATGCTACATTGCACTTTGTAGGAAAAACTTCTTAATAACCAAAGGCTTTCAATGTGGAATGTATTGCCTTACCTCTCATATTCCCTATCAACATTTAGCTTGGGTGCCACCTCTCCCAAAAGGCTCTTTTTGATTTTATCCTCAGAGATGTTCCTAGCCCTATGATCCTCTTACTGTCCTCCTGCTGCTTATCCTCTGGACACTTGCTAGTTTATTGAAGTCCTTCATAAATTATGGCATCCAGACCTGAATCCAATACCCCTGGTCTAGCCAAGGGAAAGGACAGAGAGCCTGCTACCTCCCTAGCCACAGAAACATAGGCTTCCACAGTTGGAAGAGACCTCAGTGGCTTTTTACTTTAACTTGCACTTACCAGAATATCTGGCACATAGTAGGCACTTAACAAATGCATATTGACTGACTGACTTGTCCTGACCAAGGATGCCCTCTATGATCATTTCCAGTAAGTAGTGATCCAGGCTCTGCTCCAAGCCTTCCAGGGATGGGGCGCCCATTTTCTATTGAATACAATCAACACTCATTAAGCCCCTACTGTGTGTTCAGTTCCTGGCAACCAAAGACTGAAATGAAAGAGTTCCCATCTTCAGTCTAGTTGAGGATGGTGGACATGCATATAAAATATGAGGTGGGGGGCGAGCAAGAGATCCAGGCAAAGTCTAGTGGGAATATTTGAGAGAGAAATCAAGGAAAACTTTGTGGAGGAGGTAACAATTGAGTTAATCCTTGATAGGGAATCTGAGAAACACGGATATCCATCCCATTTTGGGACAGTTCTATTAGGAAGCTTTTCCTGACATAGACTCAATCTGTCTCTCCTTGCAAATTCTGACATTTCTTTCCAGTTTAGAAGAGAAAATCAAAACCCTTCTGTTCATTCTCCAAGAACTTTCAGCAATTACTTGCATCTCCTCTTACTATCTAGACTGTTTGTGTATTTATAGACTCATAGTCTGTCCAAACTGAAAGGGACCTTAGTCCCATCTTCCTCAATATACTGGAAAGAGACAGAGGTTAAAAGCTGTGCTTCATCATTCTTGGAAACTCCTAACAGCTGCAACTTTGCCCCCAGTTGTGTCTGGTGCAGTGCTTATGAACACGAGATGGAACCTTGGATATCATCTGGACCAGCGGTTCTCAAACCTTTTGGTCTCAGGGCAATTGGCACTCTTCAAAATTACTGAGAACTTTCCAAAGAGCTTTTGGTTATGTGACTTATGTTTATTGATATTTATCTTACTAGAAATAGAAACATCTTATCATCAAGAAGAGAATAAGCATTATTAAGTACTCATTATAGGCCAAAAAGGGCAGCTTGGTGGCTTAGTGGATAAGGTGCTGGCCCTGGAATCAAGGGGATCTGAATTCAAATCTGGCCTCAGACAGCTCCTGGATGCATGACCCTGGACAAATCACTTAACCCTGGTTGCCTCAATTTCCTCATCTATAAAATGAGCTGGAGAAGCAAATGGCAAACCAGGCCAGTATCTGCCAAGAAAACCCCAAAGGGCATCACAAAGAGCCAGACACAGTTAATCTACGGTACAACAACAACAAAATGGGCCAAAAACTGTGCAGAGTCTTTACAAATATTATTGTGTTAGATCATGACAACTCTGTTAGGTGGCTGTTATCATGACCTTCATTTTACAATTTGAGGAAAGTAAGGCAGAGGTTAAGTAACTTCCCTGGGGTCACATAGCTACTTAAGTGTCTGAAGCTGGATTTGAATTTGGGTCTTCCAGAGAAGAGCAGCTAAATGGTGCAGTGGATAGAGTTTTGGCCCTGGAGTCAGGAGACTCATATTCCTTAGTTCAAATCAGGCCATAGACTCTTCTTAATTGTGTGACCCTGGGCAAGTCTTTGCCTTAATTTCCTCATCTGTAAAATGATCTGGAGAAGGAAATAGCAAACTACTCCACATGCTGCTCACCTGTAGCAATCTCCATTGTTTTCCTAGCCTCAGTGCTAACAGGCTTGGGGACTGCCTACATTGTGAGAGAGATCACAAAGCCCACCAGGTTCAATTATCCAATCCCTCAATAAACCAGTCCACTTTGAGGACCAGAGACAGCACCTCCTTCCTTATTTTAGTATTCTTCTTTCTATGAAGCTCACATAACCAGACCACCAATGATAACTCCCAGCTCTCTCACAATAGATTTTCTACATTTGTTAGCAACCCTCATATTCAATTCAACAACATTTATCAAACACATATTCTGTGCCATGAACTGTTCCAGGCAAGGAGTCAGCACCTGCCCTCAGAGAACTTAAATTCTATAAAAATGCAGAGGTAAGATGACCTCACCGAGATGTTTGTGACTATACATGAGAACAGGGAAAGGCCAGAGAAGAAGATCTGAATCCTCCTTCCTCCAAATCTCTTCATCAGGTACTCAGGCATGGTCACCACCTGCATAGATAGGAAGAAGCAGGAATCACACTACACCCCAAAGCATTATGGGAACATTGGGTACTGGGATTGGGTGAATAGGGACCTTTTTGAAGCATTGTGTCAGAAGTCCAGCTAATTCCATTCCCCTGATGCTAGAGGGGAAAGGCATCATCCCAACATGGGTTTTGGAACCAGGGACCTCAGTTCAAATCCTGCCCCTCATGAGACCTTGGGAAAGTAATTTGGCTTCTCTGGGTCTCAGTGATCTCATTTATGAAATTAAGAAGATAAAATAAAACCTCACATTCAATGAATCTTCCAGTGTTATTGTAACTAAAAAGATTTGGGAATTTTGAAGCATTATGTGAAAATTAAGAAATGCCTTCGAAGTGTATAGTATGGAGAATTGATGATGCAGGATTTGGGGAGAGAAAGCCCCTCCCCTTGGGTACTCACCCCAGCCTTGATGTAAATGGGGACAAAGAGCCAGCCTAGGATCAGCAGCAATGGCAAGCCCTGCAAGAAACCAAGAAAAGACCACATAGGAATCAGGCTTATCTTCTCACTGGTCCTGCCCAACCAATGCAATTCTCCAAGATCCTAGGTTTCTTCTCACTATTTACCTGACACTCACAATGGCATTATTTAAAGGGACATTGGGAAACATGGCTGTCAAGAAAGAACTCTCTTACAGCTTTAATCAATGAGGCCAAAATGAGTCCCATTTTGAGAAAACCATTCCTTTGAGTGTGACATTTTTAATCTTTTATAGGGAGTCTTTGAGACTCCCCTGGGGCAGCTGAGTTGCACAGTGGAAAGAGCACTTGGCTTAAGATCAAGAAGACTCATCGTCCCAAGGAGTTCAAATCTGACCTCAGACACTTACTGGACATGTTCCTTGGTTTCCCAACTTGTAAAATGAGCTGGAGGAGGAAATGGCAAACTATTCCATTATTTTTGTGGAGAAAACCTCAAATGGAGTCATGAAGAGCTAAATACAATGAAATATAACTGAACCACGAAGGCTCCCCTATTAAAATACAAGAAATCTCTGGAAGGAGGAACACATTAGACCTTGGTCTAGTCCTTTAACTTTCTCTGAGTCTCAGTTTCTTCTTCTGTAAAAGGAAAGGATTGGACTAGGTTCAGAGGTTCCCAAATCAGGAGATACCACCCCGTTTGGGACACTGAAATGATCCGTGGGATACTAGTAGCCTCTGGTGCAACTGGGGGGGGGGGGCATTGTATAAAAATGGTATGGTGGAAGTGTAAGGAAAGAAGAGAATTTTGAAAAACCTTTCATACATATTTGACCTGTTGTGTAACAGAGTCAATGTCATAGCTATTACATTATTTTCTAAATAAACACACTAAAGGTAAGTTATATCCAATTGATGACAAGTGTGTTGACAGGTCTTAAGCAAGTGTTGGTAAAGTCCAGCATGCATTGGCAGGACTGTGTGCATGTTATGACTTGTTTTCAATGCATAATATAGAGGTACATGACTCAATATTGCATCATCAAAACTTTAATGCAGGAAAAAGCCACAACTTATTAAATTTAACATGTGTCATTTAAAAATATTTTATATATTTTGAAGTAATGCAGATTAAAAAATAGTTAAAGGGGTAAGAAAAGTAGATTTCTAGGGGAGTGTTGGGTAATTTTGTTTGAAAAGGGTGTGGTTAGCCAAATAAGTCTGAGAACTTCTGGATTAGAAAATCTCCAAGGTCCCTTCCAGCTCGAAGAACCTAGAATACAGCTTCATATCATAATCACAACTCTGGATGTTGAATCAGGGGACCTGGGTTCATGCCTTGACTGATACTGGCTGAGTGACCATAGTCGAGTCACTTTCCCTTTCTCTGCCTTGGGTTCCTTGCCTCAGTTGCCATACTGGCTGACTTGCTGCATGTCATGCTCCCGTTCCAAGTTTCATCTCTCTCTTCGCACAAATCCTTCCCCATCCCTTGAATGCTCTTCCTCCTCACCTCTGCCTTGATGGATGATTCCTTGAATCCTTTATAACTCAGATCAATGCTACCTCCTTCATGGGTCCTCCCTCCCCCAGATGTTAGTCCCCCTACAATTATTTTGTATTTCCTCATATCTGAGGGCATTTCATCACAGTAGAATGCATCCTCTCCAAAGGCAGGGGCTGTTTTCATCCTGTTTCTACTTGTTCAGCACCTTGCACAGCACCTGGCACATACTAGATGTTTTTAAAATAGTTGAATAAATACAATGATTGGAAACTGATGTTATCCAACTAGAGCAGTCCAGAAGAGTTCATATGTCAGGATCTTAGTGTGAATTACTTATCAGATTCTTTAATAGGGGCAGTTCCATAAGATCAGGGTCCAGAGGGAAGTTTATGGGAATGAACCAGAGGGCACATAAGTCTGGGGTGTGGGTAGGTGCACAGATGACTCAGAATTCTGGGATGCCAAATGACAGAGACCTCAGAGAGCTCTGACCTGATCCAGACCTGATCAAGAAGCCCTGCTCCAACATTGCTAGCAAGTGGTCCTTTTAGCCTCTACTTGGAATCCTGGGGCGGGGGGAAGTGGCAGAGCTCACTACCTCCCAAGAGAGGCTGTCCCACTTCTGGACAATTCTCATTATGAGGAAGATTTCCTTACACTAAGCCTCATTCTGACTGCAAAGCTGGAAAGGCCACTTGAAGTTGCTGAGTCCAAACCTCTCATATTATAGATGAGGAAACTGAGTCATAGAGAATATAAAGGACTTGCCCATAGCTGTCAATGTTGGCTCATAGGATCATGGGTTTGAAACTGGGATTTCTGAGGCCATTTAGTCCAATCTTCTAATTTTATGGAGCAAGAAGTTGAGGTCCAGCAGAATTAAAGCTCAAGGCCACTCACACGAGCCAAGAGGATAAAGCTCCTCAGACTGAGGCAGCTCTGAGGTGGGGAAGAGAGAGCTGGATCTGAAGCTTCAAGATCATAGAATCATGGGGAAAGGCAGAAAAAATCCCAACTGAATGTGGTGACCTGGCCAACCTTGGTCCCCCAAAAGAAATAGAATGCACCTCCCTCCCTCCTTGTTTGTAGAGGTGAGGAACACTGCATACACTGTGAGGCTGACTGATATGTTGCTTGGCTTTGCTGAGCATTTTGTCCTCTTTTATTCTCATTATGGGGTGGGGGAGGAGGTGAGATATACTGGAAGATGAAGGTGCTGTAAGAAAAAGGATATCATTTTATAAAAAAAATAATAAAAAGAAGGTCATTTTTAAAGAAGAGCTATTAGGGATTTCAGAAGTCACATGGTTCACCAACCTTCTTTTACAGCAGAAGAAATGGCCTACTGTCACACCCAACACCCCACGCCCCAGCTCCAAGCATTTTCCCTGGCTTGTCTCCCACACAAGAAACACTCTCCCTTCTCATCCCCAACTCTGAGCTTCCTCGACATCCCCTGAGATTTAGCTCAAGTTTCACTTTCTGTCTGAGGCTCTTCTTGGGTCTCCTCCCTCCCAAGTTTCCCCCAGCCCTGCTAGGGCCATCCTGCCTGCCATTGTTTTCCCTTTACTCCCTATATGTTTTGGATGGATCTAGTTAGCAGCTGCTGTCTCCTTGTAATAAAATGAGTTCCTTTGGAACCTTGGCGGTCAGCACGGAGCCTGGCATTCACGTCCTAATATATGCTTGTTGACTGACTGGCTGAATGGATTCCTTTATGTTAAGAAGGAGCTCTCCCTGTGTACGCTGGGATAGGCTTAAGAGAAAAATCATCAAATACTTTGGCCACACAATAAAAAGATGGGACCCATTAGAAAAGATCTTGATGTTGGGAAAGATTGAAAGGAAAGGGGATGTCAGAGGATGAGATGGACGGACAGTGTCATGGAAACAATGACCATGAATTTGGACAGGCTTCAGGAGATTATAGAGGACAGTAGGGCCTGACATACAATGGTCCATGGGTCATGAAGAGTCAGACATGATTGACTGACTGAACAACAAAATGAGATCTGTAATGTGGGAGTAATAGTACATAGTTTATCTCAGAGGGTTGATGAGTCAAAGTGCTTTGTAAGTCTTAATGGTGTTATGGAAATACAAAGGATTGTTGCTATTAAAATAACTCCTAATTGAAAAAAAGAGAGGGAAACACAACAGATGCATCACATACATTTGTCTCAATCAGAGCAACAGCAATTCCTGAGGCTGCACCAGTCCCAGCCAGTCCCACAAAACTGGTACTGCCAATGTTACTGGCAAAGAGAGAGGCACCGATCTGGAAAGGAGAGGAAGAACATTCTGACATCAGACTGTGAAACCATCAGAGACTTTTATTGGAATGCGGGATCATGGGTTTGAGAATGGGAAAGGACCTTTGACAATATCTAATCCAACTGTTTCATTTTACAGAGGGGGAACTAAAATCCAGAGAGAGGAGGGTTCCTGCTCTAGATCACACAGCTCAGCAGTAGCAGAGATGGGATTCAAACCCATCTTTTCTTGGGACTCCTAAAGGTGCTTGGTGGCTTGGCCCCCTCCACTCTACCATAAGAACAGGTTACTTCTCCTTTCTGCCCTAGCCAGTCTTCTACCTTTCACTGGGTGTTGGTCTACTAAGCTGTCATATGACCCTTCTTTTCATTCATCTTTTTGTTGAGTCCCTGATGGGGTCTGAAAAGTCCCTGACCAAGAAATAACACTGAATAGGGAGCAGAGGAATGGATGGGAACCCATTGGAATCCTCCCTCAGGCTCTCAATTACATCTCCTTCTTTTCCACCTTTATTCCTCTCTTGGTTTCTGGGCAAGATCCCAAAGCTCCTTTCCCATGTACCTCACTTATATTCTAAAGAAGTACACTAAAGAGAAGTGATTAGAGCTTTGGGTGAGTTCCAAAGGGAAGCCCAGCCTTTCTTCTCTTTATTTCAGGCCTGAACTGGTCCTCAGCTGAGCTTCAGGCTTTCTGAGTATGAAGATTGAGAGAGGGTATAGAAAGCCACTGTTCAAATAAATAACAAGAGGATAGAGTGGGGCATACTTACTGGCCACCACACCATGTCCCTGCCAGCCAGGAAGAAGCCTCCTACTGTCTTTCGACTGGTCTTCAGTGTGGCCTGGGTGGAAAGAAGCAAACAGGATATGAGAGCTAAAGACACAATAGAGTTGGCAGACAGACTACTGAGAGGTGACCCCCTAAAAGAAATAAAAAGAGATTTTCCTCACCATCATGTAGTCATATTGTGCTATGAACAAATCTCAGTATTTGTTATTTGACCAATTAGTTCTGTCTGACCTTTCATGGCCCTATTTGGGGTTTTCTTGGCAAAGATCCTGCAGAGGTTTGCCATTTCCTTTTCCAGCTAATTTTGTAACTGGGAAAACCGGGGTAATAGGGTTAAGTGACTTGCCCAGGGTCACACAGCTAGTAAGGGTCTGTGATAAGATTTGAACTCTGGTTCTTCTGATTCCTGGACCTGCACTCTCTCCCAATATGGCTTCATTCAAAAATCTAGAATCACTGAATCTTAAGGCTCAGAAGGAATCGCCAAGTCCAGCATCCCTTCCCAACTCTGGTCTCCTTTCTCTTCAAACAGGTTTCAATTTTTTATGTAATTAAAAGAGCAAAGCCCTTTGTAAGAAGCACTTTGTCTCTGACAAATTTCAGATGATCAAATGTCAAGCTAAGTTAGGTAAAGATTAATTGCTGCTGTGGTTGTTAGGACGACGTCTGACTTGTGCATGGGTGGCTCAGTCTTTATTACCTCTGGAATGAAATAGAAAGTCTTCTTTTTGGCATTTCTAACCCTACATGACCTGTCCCCCTATTAGTTTTCCTAGACTCTTTTGAGACTCAAATCTTGGCTGTGCAAGGTAGAACCTTCACTCTGAGAGGACCTTTCTTTTACACTGCATTTATTTTTTTTTTATTTTTATTTTTTGGAGGTCAGTTGCGGTTAAGTAACTTGCCCAAGGTCACATGGCTAAGTTTTTGTTTGTGTGTGTGTTAAGTGTCTGAGACTGGATCTGAACTCAGGTCCTTCTGACTCCAGGGCCAGCACTCTACTCACTCCGACACCTAGCCGTCTGACTGAATTTATTTTTAATGGACCTAACATGGCAGGAAGTCCATGGAAGGAATAGGGTCAGGCACAGCAAGAGCAATGATCACTTACTACTGAAAGCTTGTGCATCTCATGAGCTTCTCATCACCAACACTGTCTCCCATTTACTTAAATGCAATAAAGGTTCATGGAGGCACCCTAAGAGCAACCACTGGCATTTAATAGACTATCATTATAAGGAGAAAAGTCAGACAGGATCTGAGAGTGATGACGGTTATTTGTGGTGCAGAGTGTTGGACTGATCACATACTTATCCTCTCCATTCTGAATGTTCCCATTAAAAAAAAGTGGTGGCCCCAAGGCAAGAAAATTACCAGAAAGTTTAACGTCAGCGCTGCTCTGAGGTGGAACACGTCATCGCTAACTTGAGCCAACACACAGTTGGCCACAGTGCAGTAGAAAAGCAGTGGGCGCCTTTCAGAGATTTTGATGTGCAACACCACATTACTTGCCTGTGCCAGAACACTCACAAAAACTAAAATTGGTTTGATGAAAATGATGAGAAAGTTCAGAAGTTGTTAAGTGAAAAATGAGAACTCCAAAGGATGTACCGGCACAAGAGGCCATCTAGCTCTAAAAAGGCAGTGTTTAATGCTATCAAAAGTAGAAGACAACAAGCTTAGAGAGAGGCATGACTCTTTTTTTTTTAAATTAATTTATTAGTTTAGTTTCAGTTGACAAGATTCAATTCCTTAGTTCCTTGATTTTCAAATTTCCTTTACTTCCCTCCCCCCTCCCCTCATGACATCATATAGTACAGTATAGGGTCTGCAAATGCATTCATATTAAACATTATTCCAATTACAAAGGCATATTGTACTAGGTGGGATGAAAGATGGTAAGGAAGAAGTACAACCAAACAATGAGAAGAACAAGATCATTTAGTTTGCTTCCATCAGGATTCAGGCTCAGTTCTTTCTAGTTATATCTCTGGATGGCACATTTCTCACTTTCTTGAGTCATTCGGGATTAACTTATATCACTGCATTGCTGAAAAGAGTCCAGTCTGTCATAGTTGGTCGTCACAGATATGGTATGTCTGTGATTGTATACAAATTTCTTCTGATTCTACTCTTCTCGCTCAGCATCAGTTTGTATAAGTCTCTCCAGGTAATTATGAAATCCGTCACCTCCTCGTTTCTTATAGCACAATAAAATTCCATTACATTCATATACCACAACTTGTTTAGCCATTCCCCAATTGATGGGCACTCCTTTAGTTTCCAATTCTTTGCAACCACAAAAAGGGCTGCTAAAAATATTTTTGTACATATGGTTCTTCCTCCCACTACTATGATCTCTTTGGGATATAACCCTAGGAGTGGTATGGCTGGGTCAAAGGGTATGAAATTATTTATAATCCTTTGGGCATAATTCCAGATTGCTCTCCAGAATGGTTGGATAAGTTCACAACTCCACCAGCAATGTATTAGCGTTCCAATTTGCCCACATCCTCTCCAGCATTTGTCACTTTCTTGTTTTGTCATCTTAGCCAATCTGACTGGATAGATGTGGTATCTCAGAGTTGTTTTGATTTGCATTTCTCTAATTAATAGTGATTTAGAGCATTTCTTCATATGCTTATAGATATCTTTAATTTCTTTCTCTGAAAACTTCCTATTCATATCCTTTGACCATTTCTCAATTGGGGAATGACTTGTATTCATATAGATTTGGCTCAATTCTCTATAAATTTTAGAAATGAGTCCTTTATCAGAGACACAGGTTGTAAAAATTCTTTCCCAATTTCCCACCTCCCTCTTGATCTTGGTTACATTGGCTTTGTTTGTGCAGAAGCTTTTCAATTTAATGTAATCAAAATTATCCATTTTGCATTTTATAATGCTCTCTAATTCTTGTTTGGTCCTAAAATCTTCCCCTCTCCACAGATCTGTCAGGTAAACTATTCCTTGCTTTCCCAAATTGCTTACAGTATCATCCTTTACACCTAGATCATGCACCCATTTAGACTTGATTTTGGTATATGGTGTTAGATAGTGATCTATGCCCAGTTTCTGCCATACTGTATTCCAGTTTTCCCAGCAGTTTTTGTCAAATAGTGCATTCTTATCCCAAAAACTGGGGTCTTTGGGTTTATCGAACAATAGATTGCTATATTCATTAACTGCTGGGTCTCCTGCACCTAATCTATTCCATTGATCCACTACTCTACACCTCTGCCAGTACCAAGCAGTTTTGATGACTGCTGCTGTATAATACAGATGAAGATCTGGCATAGCTAGTCCACCTTCCCTAGCATTTCTTTTCATTAATTCCCTTGATATTCTAGACCTTTTGTTTTTCCAAATAAATTTTGTTATTATTTTGTCTAACTCTACAAAGTAGTTTTTTGGTAAATTGATTGGAATGGCACTAAATATATAATTTAGTTTGGGTAAAATTGTCATTTTTATTATATTAGCTCGACCCAGCCACGAGCAATTGATATTTTTCCAACTATTTAGATCTGATTTTATTTCTGTGAGAAGTGTTTTATAGTTGTGATCATACAGATTCTGGGTTTGTTTTGGCAAGTAGATTCCCAAATATTTTATAATGTCTACAGTGACTTTAAATGGGATTTCTCTTTCTATCTCTTGCTGTTGAGTTTTATTAGAGATGTACAGGAATGCTGAGGATTTATGTGGGTTTATTTTATATCCTGCAACTTTGCCAAATTTATTTATTGTCTCAAGTAATTTTTTACTTGATTCTCTAGGATTCTCTAAGTATATCATCATATCATCTGCAAAGAGTGACAGCTTGGTCACTTCTTTGCCTAATTTGATTCCTTTGATTTCTTTTTCTTCTCTAATTGCTACTGCTAACGTTTCAAGTACCAGATTGAATAAGAGGGGTGATAGTGGACACCCTTGTTTCACTCCTGATCTTATTGGAAAGGCTTCTAGTTTATCCCCATTGCATATAATACTTGCTGATGGTTTTAGATAGATGCTAGCAACTATTTTAAGGAAGGCTCCATTTATTCCTATACTTTCTAGTGTTTTTAATAGGAATGGATGTTGTACTTTGTCAAAAGCCTTTTCTGCATCTATTGAGATGATCATGTGGTTTTTGCTAGTTTTGTTGTTGATATGCTCAATTATATTGATGGTTTTCCTAATATTAAACCATCCTTGCATTCCTGGAATGAATCCTACCTGATCAGGGTGTATTATTTTTGTGATAAGTTGTTGGAGTCTTTTGGCTAATATTTTATTTAGAATTTTTGCGTCTAAATTCATGAGGGAGATTGGTCTATAATTTTCTTTCTCTGTTTTATCTCTTCCTGATTTAGGAATCAGTACCATATTTGTGTCATAGAAAGAGTTTGGTAGGACTCCTTCTTCACTAATTTTCCCAAATAGTTTGTAGAGTATTGGAATCAATTGTTCTTTAAATGTTTGATAGAATTCACTAGTGAACCCATCTGGCCCTGGAGATTTTTTCCTAGGGAGTTCATTGATGGCTTGTTTGATTTCTTTTTCTGAGATGGGGTTATTTAGGTAATTCACTTCCTCTTCAGTTAATCTGGGCAATTTGTGATTTTGTAAATATTCATCCATTTCACTAAGATTGTCATATTTATGTGCATACAATTGGGAAAAATAATTCCTCATTATTTTTTTGATTTCCTCTTCATTGGAGGTAGATTCACCCTTTTTATTTTTGATACTCATAATTTGGTTTTCTTCTTTCTTTTTTTTATCATATTGACTAAGGGTCTATCAATTTTGTTGATTTTTTCATAAAACCAGCTCTTGGTTTTATTTATTAATTCAATGGTTTTCTTAATTTCAATTTTATTAATCTCACCTTTGGTTTTCAGTATTTCTAATTTAGTACTAAATTGGGGATTTTCAATTTGTTCTTTTTCTAGCTTTTTCAATTGCATGTCCAATTCACTGACCTCCCTTCTCTCTGCTTTAATTAAGTATGCACTCAGGGATATAAAACTTCCCCTGAGAACTGCCTTTAGTGCATCCCACAAATTTTGGTATGTTGTTTCATTATTATCATTCTCTTGAATGAAATTATTGATTGTTTCTATAATTTCTTCTTTGACCCACCAATTTTTTAGGATTAAATTGTTTAGTTTCCAATTAGTTTTTAGTCTATCTTTCCATGGCCCTTTATTGCATATAATTTTTATTGCATCATGATCTGAGAATGATGCGCTTACTATTTCTGCCTTTCTGCACTGGATTGTGAGGTTTTTATGCCCTAGTACATGGTCTATTTTTGAGTATGTACCATGCACTGCTGAGAAGAAAGTAAATTCCTTTTTATCCCCATTCAGTTTTCTCCAGAGATCCATCATATCTAGTCTCTCTAAGATTCTATTCACCTCCTTAACTTCTTTCTTGTTTATTTTGAGGTTAGATTTATCGAGTTCAGAGAGGGGGAGATTAAGGTCCCCCACTAGTATAGTTTTGCTATCTATTTCTTCCTCTAATTCCTTTAACTTCTCCTCTAGGAATTTGGATGCTATACCACTTGGTGCATATATATTAAGTAGTGATATTGCTTCATTCTCAATGGTGCCTTTTAGTAGGATATAGTTTCCTTCCTTATCTCTTTTAATTAGATCTATTTTTGCTTTTGCTTTATCTGAGATAAGTATTGCTACCCCTGCTTTTTTACTTTAGCTGAGGCATAATAAATTTTACTCCAACCTTTTACCTTTACCCTGTGGGTATCCCTTTGTTTCAAATGTGTTTCTTGAAGACAGCATATTGTAGGATTATGGTTTTTAATCCATTCTGCTATCCGCCTCTGTTTTATGGGAGAGTTCATCCCATTCACATTCACAGTAATGATGACTATCTGTCTCTTCCCTTCCATCCTATTCCCTCCCCTGTTTATGTTTTTGTTTCTTCCTTCTCCCTTCCCCTCCTTGAAGTTTTCCCTTTTGACCACCCCCTCCCTCAGTGTTCCCACCCAGTGACCCCCCTTCTTAACCTACCCTCTCCCCTTACTACTATTTCCCTCCCTTATAATCCCTCCCTTTAGTCTCCTCCTTTCCCCCCCCCTTACCCTCCCACTATCTATAGGACACAACAAATTTTTATACTTATCAGAGTAAATTACTCCCCGTTTGATTCCAAACCAATGAGAGTAAATTTCAAACAATGCTCCTCTCCCTCCCTCCAATTCCTCTATTTAATGAATTTATGTGTCTATTCACGTTAGATTCTTAAACTTCACTGATTAATTTGATCCTTCTTTGAACCAGAACCAGTGAGAATAGTGTTTAAATGATGTTCCTCTCCCTCTTACTTTCCCTTCTTCTATAGTGTGTTTTGATGCCTCTTCAGATGGCATATTTTACCTTTTCCTAGCTCATCCTTTCCTTTTTCCCATTACAGTACCATTGATCCCCTTAATAGTCTTTTTTTTTTTAGACTCCATGTTAGTGCATTCATACCCACACCCTCTAAGTATAACCCTTTTGCAGGTCATGATAATCATAGAGATTTCAAATATTGACAGTTATCAGCTCCACATATAGGGATGTGAACATTTTGCTCTTGTTGCATCCCAAGTAATGAGCTTGTGTTTGTGGGTGTGGGTATGTGCACTTCTGCATGTGTGAGTCTATGTTACCCTTGTTTACCTTTTTATGTTCTTCTGGAGTCTTGTAATTGGAGATCAAATTTTCCATTGAGCTCTGGCTTTTTCATTAGGAAAGTCTGGAAGTCCCTTACTTCATTAAACGTCCATCTCCTTGCCTGAAAGATTATGCTCAGTTTTGCCGGGTAGTTAATCCTTGGTTGTAGTCCTAGCTCTCTTGCCCTACGAAATATCAAATTCCAGTCCCTCCGCTCTTTTAATGTAGAAGCTGCTAGGTCCTGTGTGATCCTAACTGTAGTTCCTCGATATTTGAATTGTTTCTTTTTGGCTGCTTGTAGAATTTTTTCTTTAATCTTATAATTCTGGAATTTGGCTACTATATTTCTTGGAGTTTTCAGTTTGGGATCTCTTTCAGGAGGAGTCCGGTGAATTCTATCAATAGCTATTTTATCCTCTGATTCCAGGACCTCAGGACCGTTTTCTTTGACAGTCTTTTGGAGGATGTTGTCTAGACTGCTTTTCTCATCATGGCTTTCTGGTAGACCAATAATTCTTAGGTTGTCTCTCCTGGATCTGTTCTCTAGGTCAGTTATTTTTCCAGTGAGATATTTTACATTTTCTTGCAATTTTTCGATCATCTTGTTTTTTTCGATTGACTCCTGCTGCATCATAGAGTTCTGAGTTTCAGTTTGGTTGTATCTAATTTTTAGTGAATTATGGTCTTCAATAAGTTTTTGAAGTTCCTTTTTTAGGGAGGTATTTTCTTTTTCCAAGTTGGTCATTGCCTCCCTGATTTGGTCTTTAAAATTTTTCTTAAGCTCCTCCAGGAATGCTATTTGGGCTTGAGACCAGATCATGTTTCCTTCTGTGGTCTCTGGTGTGGGCAGAGAGTCTATATTGTCCTGTGTGTTTTGTTGTTCTTGCCCTGCATAGTATGCTCGAATAGACTTTCTTGCCTTCCCCTTCTCCTTTTCAGCTTCCTTCCTTCCCATTGTGACTTCCTGTTTCTTAGTGTCTCAGGCTATGAGTTTGGGGCCTGATCCTTGACTTTGAATACCTCTGGGTGGCTAGTTTATGGCTAAGTCAGGGAAGTCAGTGAGGAATGTAGATGTGTAGGTGGGGTTGAGTCTGACCACTTCAGATTTCTGCCTCTATACCCCTGGGCTATAAGTAGGCTTTTGTTGGTGAGGTGAGGTGGGGCTAGTTGGGTCCCCTCCCTCTCTTCTCTTCAGATTCCTGGCTGTCTCAGTTACACCCTTTCTTGGAGATTCTCAAGCCTGAGGCTATTTCCATTAACTTGGGATTTCAATCTGGGTGGGAGACTTATCTTTGGGTTTTCTGCTTCATGAAGGAGGGATGGGAGGATCGGAGCAGCTAGAATTTACTTTGCCATTCCAGCCCCTGTATCATACAGGCAGGCAGTTTCTAAATTTCCAGGCTGGGGGCTGAATGCAGCCTGAGAAGCCACTCTCTCCACTGGGGGCCCGACTCTCCTACCTGGCTCCAATGATCCGTTCCCTCTGCGAGATGACTGCGATTCGTCCTTGGTAAGTCTGCAGGCTGGGGCTTTTTCTCTCTCTGGTGTATTCTGCTTGCCTGCTCTTAGGTCTGAGCTGTGCAGACCCCACGCGCTCTGCGCTCGACCTGTGCGGGCACTCTGGGCAACCTCCTGGGCTGGATTCTGCCACACTCTGTCTTCCACTGGGCTTCGTCACTCCGGAATCTGCTCAGATTTACCCTTTTGGACTTAGTGACAGAGGAGCTCAGCGAGGTTACTGCTTCCTTTCCGCCATCTTGGCTCCGCCCCCGAGAGGCATGACTCTTGACTCAATAAGAAAGCGGATGAAATTCAGTTTTATGCTGATAATGACAATCCAAAGGACTTTCATGGTGCCCTGGAGGCTATTTATGGGCCAAAAGCCTATGGTGCATCTCAACTACTCAGTGCTGATGGAGCCACATTGATTAGTGATGAAGACATGATCCTGGAGAAATGGGCTGAAAACTTCCATAGCATTCTCAACAGATCATCTCTAATAAATGCTGAAGCCACTGACTGTCTACCTCAGGTCGAAGGCAATCCTTCTCTTCCTGAAATTCTAATTGAAGAAGAGGTTTTGAATGCCATTAGGTTCCTCTTGTGTGGCAAAGCATCTGGTGCTGACTTTATTCCAGTTGAGATTTGCAAGGCATGGAGTCCACTGCTCATACAAAATCTGATAAAAATTTTTTTTCCAGGTTATATGGCAAGAGGAGGTTATCCCTCAGGAGTTCTAGAATGCCTCCATCATTCATTTCTATAAAGGCAAATGAAATAGATTGTCATGTGACAATCACAGAGGGGTCTCTCTCTTAGTCATTGTTGGCAAGATTCTTGCTAGAGTCCTCCTTCGTCAATTCATCCTTTACCTGGAAGACAGTCATCTATATAAGAGCCAGTGTGGCTCCAGAAAGGACCAAGAAATAATTAATAGAGTGTTTGCTGCCTGACAACTCCAGGAGAAATGGTGGGAGTGAAAAAGAGCTCTGGACACAATTTCTCCTCCCTGGAAGCAGAGCCCCACTTTAGCATGGAATTAAAAGTGAAGACATAGGTTGGAAAATTAAGAATACAGCAGGAAAAGAACCTGCCTATAGAAAATTACTATGATGATGGAGAAGTTCAAAACACAAACTTGGAAGAAGACAACATAGTCAAAACTGCTACATCAAAAGCTTCAAAGAAAAATATGAATTTGTCTCAGGTCTTCTAAAAGCTCAAAAAGGATTTTTAAAATCAAGTAAAAGAAGTAGAGGAAAAAATGGGAAGAGAAATTAGAGAGATCCAAGAAAATAATGAAAAAAGAGTCAATAGTGTGGTAAAGGAGGCACAAAAATACTGAAGAAGATAACACCTTAAAAAGCAGAATAGGTCAAATAATAAAAGAGACATAAAAATCCTGTGAAGAGGAGAATGCCTTGAAAAGCAAAATTGACCAGATGGAAAAAGAGGTACAAAAATTACCGAAGAAAAGAACATTTTTAAAAGTAGAATTTGCCAAGTAGAAAAGGAAGTTTAAAAAGCTCCCAGAAAAAAATTTCTTAAAAATTAGAATTGGGTAAGTAGAAGCTGATGACTTTATGAAACAACAAGATACAATAAAACAAAATATAAAAAATGAAAATCTAGAAGAAAACGTGAAATGCCTCATTGGAAAAACAACTGAATTGGAAAATAGATCCAGGAGAGAACATTTAAGAATTATTGGACTACCTGAAAGTTATGAGAATAAAATACCTAGACATAATCTTTAAGTAATTGTCAAGAAAAACTGCCTTGATATCCTAGAACCAGAGAGTAAAATAGAATTGAAAGAATCTACTGTTTACCTCCTGAAAGAGATACTAAAAATAAAAATTCCCAACCATATTACAGCCAAATTCGAGAGCTTCCAGGTCAAGAAAAATATTACAGGCAACCAAAAAGAAACAATTCAAATATGGAGCCACAATTAGAATAACACAAGGTTTAGCATTTTCTAGGATGAGGGCTTTGAAAATGATATTCCGGAAGGCAAAAGATCTAGGATTATAACAAACAATCACCTACCCAGTAAAAACAAGTGTAATCCTTTAGGGAAAAAAATGGATACTCTTAAAATAAGGATAATAGAAAGATACAAATGGAAAGAGCTATTTCAAGTATTCCTGATGAAAAGACCAGAGCTGAATAGAAAATCTTACTTTCAAATGCAAGACTCTGCATTGCCATTCCAATTAAATTTCTAAAATATCATTTTAGAAAAAAATGATAACAGGGTTCATTTAGAAGAGCAGAGGGTCAGGAACTTCAAGGAAACGAGAGAGGAAAGATGTGAAGGACCTATATAGTATCAGACCTTAAACCACATTGTAAGATAAAAGCAGTGCTGAAATGTAAAATGGATAATTTTAATTATTTTCAATTAAAAATTTCCTCTAAAAAGAAAACTTATTTAGCCAAGGATAGAGGAAATGCAGACAATAGGAGGTAAAAATTCTCATAGACAATCTCTCAGAAAGAATGTGACAGGGCCAGAATATTGTTGTGTAGAAAATGATAATCTTGTGAAGGAAGATGTTATCCATCTTCAGAGAAAGAGATGACAAGCAGAAATAAGCATAACATGGTCTTACATATACATGAATGAGTGTGTATGTGTATATATGTTTATGGCTATGTATATGTATACACATACAAATATATCCACGTTTAATTGTAGCCTTCTTGATGGGGATGGGGTGTAGAAAGGGGAAAAATAAAGTAAAAGGTGCACAGCAGAGGACAAAAGAGAACCTACAAGGAAGCAAAGAAAATATGGACATCTTTGAAAATAATGCATAGGATTTATTATATAGGTTTCCTTGAAATGGAAATTTATTACTTTATATTGAATCTTCTCATGTTCTGCTCTGTTCTATTGTGTATTTAAGTTTAAAATACATTTGAATAATTAAAAATTAATAAATTAAATACAGGACTCAAGAAAACCATAAAAAAGTAAAGAGGAGAGAGAAATAATAAGGGATTCAATGAGGTTAAACTGTTTATATTACCATGTGGGAAAATCAAACCTGTACCTCCTAAAATCTTTTTCATCACTGGGACCATTAGAAGAAGTATGCATAGACAGAGGATATGGGTGTGAGTTGAACATAATGGGATAATTACCTTAAAAAAATTAAGAGATGTATTGGAACACTAATGCATTGTTGGTGGAGTTGTGAACTGATCCAACCATTCTGGAGAGCAATTTAGAATTATGCCCAAAGGGCTATAAAATGTGCATACTCTTTGACCCAGCAATACCCCTTCTATGGTTCTATCCCAAAGAGATCATACAAGTGGGAAAAGGACTCTTATGTACGAAAACATTTATAGCAGCTCTTTTTGTAGTGGCAAAGAATTGGAAATCAAGGGGAATGGCTAAACAAGTTGTGGTATATGAATGTAATGGAATACTATTGTTCTATAAGAAAGGAGGAGCAGATGGACTTCATAATAACCTCGAAAGACTCATATAAACTGATGCTGAGTGAGAGGAGCAGAACCAGGAGACCATTGCACATAATTACAGACACAGCATATCTGTGATGAATGACTTTGATAGACTGGGCTCCTCTCAGCAATGCAAGGTTATAAGACAACTCCAAACCACTGATGATGGAAAAGGCTATCCACATCCTGAGAAAGATTTATGGAGTCTGAATGCAGACTGAAGCAAACTACTTGCCCTCTCTCTTTTTGTTTTGTTTTGTTCCTTCTTTCTTGTTCATTCCATTGGTTATGATCCTTTACAATTTGACTAATGTTTAATGTTAAGGTATTTGGAGAACCTATATCAGGTTTCATACCGTCATAGGGGGGAGGGCGAAAGAGAAGGAGAGGGAGAAAATTTGGAACTCAAAAGCTTGTGGAACTGAATGTTACAAACTAAAAGCAAATGAATAAATAAACAAATAATTTTTTTAAAAGGAGAAAAAAATTAAGGGATGAGAAACAGGAATGCACTGGGAGAATGAGAGAGGGAGAGGTAGAAGGGGATAAATTATCTCACATAAAAGAGGCACAAAGGAGCTTCTATAGGGGAGGGGTAGATGGGGAAAGTGAGAGGGGAGAATGTGTGCCTTATTCTAATGGGAACTGACTTGAAGAAAGAGTAACATACACTCTCAGTTGGGTATAGAAATCTATCTTACCCCATAGGAAAGTAGTAGTGGAAAGGGGTGAGAGGGGACTGATAGAAGGGAGGAAAGATTGGGGGAGTGAAAGTCAGAAGCAAAACACTTTTGAGAATGGACAGGATAAAAGTGAGAGTAGGATAAACAGAGGGAAATAGGATGGAGAGAAATACATATTTATCATAACTGTGAAAGAAATTTTAAAGTAGATTACCTGATAAAGACCTCATTTCTCAAATATAGAGAACTGTCAAATTTATAGAAATAAGAACCATTCCTCAGTTGATAAATGAACAAAGAATACAAACAGGCAGTTTTCAAAGTAATCAAAGCCATCTATAGTCATGTGAAAAAATGTTCCAAATCACATTTTATTAGAGATATGCATACTAAAACAACTCTGAGCTACACCACACATGTCAGATTGACTAATATGATGTAAAAGGAAAATGACAAATGTTGGAGGAGATGTAGGAAAATTGAGACTCTCATGCTTTGTTGGTGAAGGGGTTTACCGATTCAACAACTCTGGAGAACAGTTTGGAAGTATGTCTACCCTTTGACTAAGCAATACAGCTACTTGGTCTATATCCCAAAGAGATAACAAACAAAAAGGAAAAGGAACTATATGCACATGAATATTTATAGAAATTCTTTTATTGGTGTCAAAGAATTGGAAATGGGGGGGATATCAATGAATTGGAGGATGGTTGAACAAGTTGTTGTTTGTGATTGTGATGGAATAGTTTTGTGCTATAAGAAATGATGAGCAGGATGCTCTCAGAAAAACCAGGAAAGACTTACATGACCAATGCAAAGAAAAATGAGCACAGCCAGGAAAACATTGTATACAGTAGCAGCAAGATTGTATGATGACCAACTCTGAATGACTTCACTATTGTCAGTAATACAATGCTCCAAAATGATTCTAAAGGACTTGTGATGAAAAATGCTATCCACCCTCAGAAAAAGAACTGATGGAGTCAGAATGCAGATCAAGGCATGTATTTTCTTTACTTTCTTTTTCTTTTTTTTTGCATTTTCTTTTACAACAAGACTAACATGAAATATGTTTTGTATGACTGCATATGTATAACTTAAATCAAATTGCTTGCATTCTCAATGAGGGGAGGGAAGAGAGAAGAGAAGGAAGGTAAGAATCTGGATTGCAAAAAAATTTAATCAATGTTCAAATTTTTATAGATAATTGGGGAGAAGCAAAATATTAATTTTTTTAAAAAAAGAATTGAAAAGGAGCAAAGGGAAGTCAGAGCAGTCATAGGGCCTGGATACAATGGAGAGGATGAGAAGTAGATTTAGGAGGAATGAGGAACAAAGTGAGAGATGCTTATAGGAGGTGCTGGTCTTGCACAGAGGAATTTCAGAATTCTCCATCCTCAAGGTGGAACACTTGTGTAATCACACTGATGTGATCATTACTGTGTGATTTTGTACAAATCATTTAACTTCACTCAGACTCAGTTTCTTGACGTGTACAATCCAAGCCCTCATCTATGATAGTATGACAATCTTGTGTGTAGTGGAGGAGCAGGTCACGGGAGTAGGGAAGGCTGGTGACCAGGCTGTCCAGACTACTCAAAGGACCAGTAACATTCATGTTGAAGTCCCCAAGTATAAGGTCCAAGATGATGTGGAGAGGAACACCTTGCACTAGGTGCTGAATTCCTGGGGGCCAGTAGGTAACGGTTGACCATTCTTTGAATGGGGGGAGGAATTTATTGTATAAATAAATCCCAAAAGGAGAGATAACTGAGAGATGATGGAAGAGGGAGGTCTGAGAGTACTGACAGGGAGCAAGGAATATTTCCATTTCTCTTCCTGGATCAATTTCCTGGAAGCAGGAGAGAAGTTTCACCTAGCTTTGGAAAGAATGACCAGGAATTCTGGGTTGTGGAAGGGAGAGAGGAGGAGCCCAGGGCTCTGTGAAAGCCAAAAGATAGAAGCAAGACAGCAGGAAGAATTCTAGAATCAAGGGGAGTTTGTGAACAATAGAATGGGAATCGGGAGGAGACTAGACAGGAGGATGCAAGGGACTTGTGAAGGGGCATGCCTGAGACAGGTGGTGATGAGAAGATTGGAGGGCTTTCACCTGAGTGCAGGTAGGTGAGGGGGTGTCTGTATCATATGAATTAAGACTAGGTGGCTTAGGAGCTCAAGACCCATAGGATGAGGGTGCAGCACCTTTTACCTGGAAATCCTAGCCTCCTTCTTTGGTAGGGGTGGGTTAGTTCTGTTCTAACATGAAAAGAGCATTAGATTGGCAGTTGAGACACCTGGATTCAAATTCCAGCCCTGATATTTACTATCTATTATTCTGGTCACATCGCTTTACCTCTGGCCTCAGTTTCTTCATCTGTAAAATGAGGGGTTTGTACTAGATGACCACTGAAGTCCCTTCATAAATCTCTGATCCTAAGCCGTCATTCAACCTTCATTTAAACACCTCCAGTGAGACAGAACACACCACTTTCTGGAGCCAGCCCATCTCACTAGGAAGAGCATGATTTCTCTTCTTCATTTTACAGATGAGGAAACTGAGGCCTGAAGGAGAAACTTAGATACTTTTCTATGAAGCTCAGTGATTCACAGTAGCCCTTTCCTTAAACTGCAAGATAGATGGTGTAGAAGAGATTTCCCCCCCCATTTTACACATGAGGAAACTGAGGTTTCTAGAGGGGAAGAAACTTATTCAAGGTCCCACAGAGCTGCAATTAGAAAACCAGACTCTTAAATAGGTCTTTCTACCCTACTGTGCTGAATACTTGAGAGAGGACCCGATTTTCTCCTGTTTCTCCTCAGTGGTCTGGCATATTGAATGATTTGCCCTGTCCCCTGTTGAGGGAGGGGAGAAGGACACAATTGGCCAGCTGCCACTGGAATAAATTGATGACATTGTCTCAATTTCCCCACCTCCACTTCGACTTCCTAAAATTCCACTGTCCAAGAATAGAGTCATTTAACATTAGAGCTGGAAGGGATGTCCAAGAGACGGACAGAGGATGCCCAAGCATGATAACCTTAGAACATGGAATGTTACAGATAGGAGGGGCATTAGAGCGGGAGATGTCAGAGGCAGAAGTCCCTTTCATTTTACAGTTGGGGAAACAGAGGCCCAGAGGGAAGAAGGGGCTTGTCTCCCAGGTAATAAGCGTTGTAGTAAGGGAGAGCTCCAAATTCAGTCCCCTTGCCTCCTTCCCGCTATGCCCCTTTCCCTCCATCAGTCCCTTGCCTTGCCGTTGGCCTGGGACCCCACGTACCCACAGCCCCACGGCTATGACCACCACGAAGTAGATGACAATGACTGAGATGTCCGCGGCATTCTTGATGCGGTCCGACGCGGGGGGAGGCGCGAGGGTCCCGGCAGAGACTCTGGGGCTCACGGTGACGTCCATGGTGGCAGCAGCAGCTTCTGACCTCTCCTCGTCGGCGCAGGAGGGTCCTCGCTGACAGACAGTCCAGTTCCCTCCCGGGGCTCGCTCCCTGCCTCTTTATAGCTCCTGCGCCAGGGCTTGGTCTGCCGTCTGTGTTAATGATCAGCCCTGTTCAGGTCCGCCCAAGGGAGGGCAGAATCCCGAGGTGAGGGGAATGGAAAAAGGGCAGAGCAGGGGAGGGGAGTGCCTAGATCTTTCCCTGCTCTGGGGGAGAGAGGGTGAGGAAAGGGAGAAGCTACCTCAGCTACTGGCGGGTGAAAGAAAAGACATCTGTCTGGAGGGCTGCGGAGGGGGACTGGGTGGTGCTTCCCAGGATCGGAGGGATGTCGGGGGTAAGGTTTGGGGAAGGGTAAATTTGATAGCAAGAGTCTACACCAAGGATTGGGGTAGACCAAGGATCCCGTCCAAAACTCCAGCTTCTGCTTTAAGTCCGTAGGGAGGCAGAGCCTGCTCTCCCCACTCCCTTGGGGGCAGCCCTTTCCTCTTTAGGACAGCGCTCACTGATGTCAGGAAGTTCTTCGTGATATCAAACAAAAATCGACCTCTTTGCCACTTTACCCACTGGCTCCCTGTGGTGCCCCCCTGGGTCCTGGCAGAGCAAAGCTTATCCCTCCTCCCCATGTCAGCCTTTCAGATACCTGAACACAGCTCCCATGAGCTTCTCTTCTCCAGGCTAAGCATAGCCATATTCTTCAGTGCATCCTCTAAGGGTTATGATCTTAAGGCCCTTCCCCATTCTTGCTGCCTCCTCTGGCCATTCTGCAGCTTTTCAGTGTGCCCCTTTGCCCCTCCCTCACCAATGCACCAACCAAGTATATTGCGCAAGATTTTTATCTTTGTGTGTGTATCTTTTCCCCCTAATGAAATGACATAATATAAATCACTTTGTAAATCTTACAGTGCTATATAAATGCTGGTTATTAATAATAAGGACAAGAAATATCTTTATTGTAATGACAATAGTGAGAAAGTATGGCTAGATAGCTACAGACGAGAAGAGGAACATCTCTGACTTGTGACCCTGGGCAAGTCACTTGACTTTTAATGCTATAAGCCTGATGCCAAGAGGACAATGGCATAAAATCAAGGGAAAGGCAGGAAGATTGGTCACTTCCCAAGGTTCTTATGATAGTCAATTGTGGGCTTGTCTCCAACACAACTCAGCAACTCCCCTTCAGCCATTAAAGCTCAACACTCCCCTGGTTTTGCCCCTTCTTACTCCTGATTATCCCCGCCTTATCTTAAAGGCTTAAAATAAAGGGGACCAAGGTACCTAAAGGTATACCCACACTTGCTCCCCCAAATCACTTTGCTACAGGTGTCCCTTAGCTGACAGGATCTGCGCTTTGGGGTAGTGGCTGAGGAAGTCAGATACCTCTAGACACACTTTGCATTTGGGTTGGGGCTGGGTAACACCACATACCTCATTATATTATCTCCTCCCCCAAACCCTCCCCTCATCCAAATCTTCCTATTACTCTCAAGGATGTCAGCATCCTCCCAGTCACTCCAGATCACAACCTTGGTGTCACTCTCAACTCCTTATGCCCACTCACCCAAGGTAGCCAACCAGTGGCCAAATCTTATCGTTTTTTTGTATGTCTTGAATCTCCCCCCTTCTCCTAATTCATGCAGCCACCGCCGACACACCACATCCTCAACTCTGGTCCTCATCACCTCTTTCCCAAACTCTTGCAATAACCTCCTAATTGGTCTCTCCCCACTCCACATCATCCTCCCCTTAGCTGAAAAAGTGACTTTCTAAAGCAGAGATCTGACTATGTCACTTCCCTATTCAAGAAACTCCAACAGCCCCTATTGACTTTAAGGCCAATTATGATTTAATTTTCATCTCATTTTCTTAATTTTATTTTTAGTACATTTTATACATGTAATAGAACAGTAGGGTATCGAATGGAAGCTTACTATCTGGGTGACCTTGGGCAAGTCACAAATGACAAACCAGTTCAATATCTTTACCAAGAAAACCCGTATTGGGTTCTCAAAGAGTTGGGGATAACTGAAAATGACAAATGACAACAAAGCACGTCTTTAATTTATGAATAAGCATCCAGGTACATGAGTGAGTGCGTACATTTTTTTTACATAATCAGAAAAGCTTGGAGAACACTGCCCTAGGGACCCCTTTAAGACTATAAATTAAAGGAATGTGCTGACCTGCCTTGGTAAAGGGACTGCCCCCTTCTGGGAATTCCCTATACTCACAGGTCTGGGCTCTATCCTTATTAGTTGTATTATATATATATATATATATATATATATATATATATATATATATATATATATGTATGTATATAAGTATTCTTCCCATCCTTTCTAATGGCTTTCAGAATAGAAACAGCCTTGGAAATAATATTCCATAAAAAATTGTCCAGGTAGATAAAAATAACTTCTTGTAGTTCAATAAAAGCACCAGAGTGTACACTCTTCCTCTGTAGGCTCACTGAAAGCAGCCTTGTTGTAACTCTTAGCAGATGAGGAAAAAACTATGACTTGCCCCCTCTTTTGTGCCCAGATGACTTGGGTCTCCTCGTCCAAGTCTCTATACTTTGACAACTTTTCATTTCTCGTGGTTTGGGAACTTTGAGTATCTTGGATATGATGCCTATAAACAACATGGACCTTAAGTTTGTAGACAATCAGTGATATATCCAGGAAATCATGGGAAACATTTGATGATAATGATAAATCCCTCAAAATCCATGTCAGAAAGTGGTTGCAACAGCAAAGTAGGTGGAATACCAGACAAGGGAATGTATGTGTGCACTGATACTATTAAAGTAAATGTGAAGGTCTGGCCAAAATCCTGGACTTCTACTAAATTAGGCTCTGGAGACATCACTGATCGGGTTAGCCCCCCAGCCAGCAGGGTGAAACTGCTTCCACAAATCTAGGAAACAGATGGGATTACTTAGGGTTGTAGGCTGCTCTTAAGTAAAACTGTTGTAAGCTTAGCTTGATAGATAGCTTTGCTTCATTCTTTAGTTCCAATAAAGCAAGATTATTGTTGTTGTTCAGTCCTGACTGACTCTTTGTGACCTCATTTGGAGTTTTCTTGGCAAAGATGCTACCCAAGGTCACCCCAGATAGTTTAGTATTTCCTTCTCCAGTGAATCCAGTGGATCCATTTTGTCAGGAAATCAGAGGTTAACTGACTTGCCCAGGATCACACAGGTAGGAAGTGTCTGAAGCTGGATTTAAATTTGGGTCTTCCTGACTCCAGGCCCAGTGCTCTACCCACTTAGCCACCAGCTGCCTACAAAGCAAGATTACATCAAGACAAATTAAAAAGTGCAAATATCCTATGGACTAGAAGTTCTTCAGTTTTAATGGCCGAGCATGACAGCAAGCAAAGCACCAATTCCCTTAAAGTACTTGTGAACAGAAATACTTTCATCATACATCAGGGGTATCTTATAACAAAAATGGAAGCAGATCTCAGCCACCATAGGCTAGGGATCAAGCATTTTTTAATGGTACCTTTAGCTCCAAGTCACACAACAATAAGTTGCTAAGTGTCACAGGACAAACATTAGAAATAACTCCATTTCTTTCTTTTTTTTTTCTAAATGCTTTATTAACTTCTGGTTTACATCATTCATTTCTGCCAAATTTTGAGTTACAAATTTTTCCCGATTTTTTCCCTTCCCCCCACCCCAGAATATCAGTCCCACACGATATCCCCTCATCCCATCTTCTATCTCCAATATCTTCTCCTATACCCCCTTTGATTTTTTCAGTAGGGTCAGGCGAATCTCTGTGCCCCAATGCCTGTATATCTTATTTACCAGTTATATGTAAAATAGTATTAATAATAGTATTTATATATTTTTACACATTTGATTTTAAAACTTTGAATTCCAGATTCATTCCCTTCCTCCCTTGTTACCCACCCTTACTGGGAAGATAAGCAATTCAGTATATGTTGTACATGAGTAGCTATGCAAAACATTACCATAGTAACTATATTGTAGAAGACTGATTATATTTCCCTCCCTCCTATGCCATCTCCCACTTGGTCTATTCCCTACTTTGATCCTGTTCTTTTTCAAAAGTGGGTGCTTCCAACCTCCCTTCTGCCCTTCCCTCCTGCCTTCCTTTCCATCATCCCCCCTCTTATCCCCTTCCCCTCTACTCTCCTGTAGGATGAGATATCCTATTTAGTATGTATGCCATTGTCACCCTGATCCAAATTCAACGAGAATAAGGTTTTTCCTTTTTGTCTTCCTGTTCTTCCTCTCCCTTGTAACCATTTTCCCTTGTCTCTTCTATATGAGATAGCTTAACCCATTTTGTCTCTCCCCATCTCCTCTCGTTATGTTCCTCTCTCACCTCTTAATTTCACCTTTTAAGTATCATCCCTTCCTATTAAATTTGACCTGTGCCCTCTATCTATGTATGTCTGTAAACATATATACACACATTCACATATGTATTCATATGCCCATATACACTTCTTCAACTATTTTCATACTGAGAAAAGTTTCATCAGTTTACAGTTATCGTTTTTCCAAGTAGGAATGTAAATAGTTCAACTTTGATAAGTTCCTTATGATTTCTTCTCCCTGTTTATCTTCTCAAGCATCTCTTGCTTCTTGTATCTGAATGTCAAATTTTCTATTCAACTCTGGTTTTTTCATCAAGAATGCTTGAAAGTCCTCTATTCCACGGAATAACCATATTTTCCCCTGAAACATGATACTCAGTTTTGCTGGGTAGGTGGTGCTTGGTTTTAATCCCAACTCCTTTGCACTCCAGTCCTTCAGTGTAGAAGCTGCCAGATCCTGCGCTATCTTGATTGCATTTCGAAATATTCAAATTGTTTCTTCCTGGCTGCTTGTAGTATTTTCTCCTTGATCTGGGAATACTGGAACCTAGCTATAATATTCCTAACAGTTTTCTTTTTGGGGTCTTTTTCAGGAGATGATCAATGGATTCTTTCAACCTCTATTTTTCCATCTGGTTCTAAAAAATCAGGGCAATTTTCCTTGATAATTTCTTGAAGGATGATTTCTAGGTTTTTTCTTTGATCATGGCTTTCAGGTAGTCCAATAATTTTTAAATTATCTCTCCTGGATCTATTTTTGAAGTCAGTGGTTTTCCCCATGAGATATTTCACATTGCCTTCTATTCTTTCATTTGTGTGGATCTACTTAACAGCATCTTGGTTTCTCATAAAGTCACTAGCTTCCATTTGCTCCATTCTACATCTGATGGAAAGACTCTCCTCAGTGAGCTTTTGAGATTCTTTTTCCATCTGGAAAATTTGGCTTTTTATAAAAATTTTTTTTTATTAAACAAATGCTTTATTAACTTCTGTTTCACATCATTCATTTCCGCCAGATTTTGAGTTACAATTATTCCCCCCGCCCTGTTTTTCCCCTACCCACCCTCCCAGAATAGCAGTCCCACAAGATATCGCTTCCTCCAATCTGCTCTCTCCCATATCTTCTCCCATACCCCCTTCGACTTTTCTGCCTCTCCATTGCGAGCCAACTCCCTCTCCTTATTGGCATATTAGTCAGCGGAGGAAAAGAAACTAACCAGGATTCCCTCAGTAACGGCGGTGGGGCGCGGGCCATGTGGTGTTCGGAAGACCCACTCCCCGGTGCCGCTCTGGGTGGGGCCCCAAGTCCTTCTGATCGAGGCATAGCCCGTGGACGGTGTGAGGCCGGTGGCGGCCCCCGGCGCGCCGGGACCGGGTCTTCTCGGAGTCGGGTTGCTTGGGAATGCAGCCCAAAGCGGGTGCTTAGAATTGCTAAGCAGTAATGGCGAGTGAACAGGGAAGAGCCCAGCGCCGAATCCCCGCCCCGCGGTAGTACAGTGCCCTCTCCCAAAGCCTACTTTCCCTTTTCTAATCCTTATGATGTCAGGGGCTGTTGGAGTACTTTACATAAAAAGCGGATGGTCTCATGGGAAGGAAGAAGAATCATCCTGGGGAATATGTGTCCCCCACCATAGGGGGCTTGTCACCCTAGTTATAGCTCAATATCCTATTCATAGAAATATGCTTATAGGTTGTTCATCATCGTCCTGATTGCCCTCAGCATTGCTTGGATCCCAATAATCCAGGCAGGTCAAAATGGCGAACTCTTCCAGTATTTTTCATCGATATCAAGTTACATTGGGTCCCCCATTGCGGCTGTGTTCCTTCTCGCCATCTTTTGCAAGAGAGTTAATGAGCAGGTGAGTCAGAAAAGGGAGTTCAGTGTGTAGAGGTGATAAGGACTCTAACTGATTGTCTGGGGAACCCAATATGCCACTTCCTCCCACATTCATGGATGTCCTTAAATTCCAGAATTTTCACAGCAATAAGACATAGTATTAATAAGCATCCATTATAAATGTATGGCAGAAAGAGCCCTGAATTAGGAGTCAGACTTCTTGGGGGCAAATTATTTCAGTTATCTGGGACTTGTTTTTTTATCTGAACAGCAAACAAGGTTGGACTCAGTTTGCCTGTTAATTCTAACATTCTTAGAATCACACATGAAAGTGTTCTGTTGTTTTATGTTGTTGTTGTTACTGTCATTCTGGTTTTCAATAATTCTTCCCTCCCATAAGATGTATTTTATGTGGTGTGTGGTCCCTTGTGTTGAAAGCATCCTGAAGTCACTGTCTTTGGCTTTTGTTGACAGGGGGCTTTCTGGGGACTGATGTGTGGACTTGTAATTGGTTTAATACGTATGTTTACTGAGTTTGCCTGTGGGACAGGCACTTGCATGGTGCCCAGCCAGTGTCCCAACATCATCTGTGGATTGCATTACTCCTATTTTGCCATCGTCCTCTTCACATTGACAGTCTTGATTGTGCTTGGTATCTCTCTGTTGACCAAACCCATTCCTGATATACATGTGAGTATGAGTTTGCCTTTACTTATCATGAAATCATGATCTTTTCCTGGCTTCTACCTCAGCTACAAATCTTGAATCAGGAAGAGTTTGAGTTATATGACCTTAGACTCTCAGAGGGAGGGGGTATTTCAAAACATCGCATATCAGAACTGGACAATAATTAGATGGAGTGTAGTAGATAAAAGAGAGACTTTACAAGTACAAGATGAGGGGAACATGACCTAACAAAAGTTGCTCTGAAAAAGTTTTTTTTTTTTTATTGGGGGAAGGGGGTGTTGATGGTCTGAAAGCCCTCTATGGGCCAGCAACTTGACACCACTGCCAAGAAAACTGGTATTTTCTTAGCCTTCACTGAAAGAAGCAAAATATCTGGAACTCCACCTGGAGTACTGTGTTCAGATGGGAGACCCAATTTTAAAAGGATGTGGATAAAGTACAGACCATCCAGGGGCAAGTGAACATAGTGCCAGAGGTCTTGGAGTTCATGTCCCAAAAGTGAGCAGGTGAAAGGACTGGGAATATAGAGATGGGAAGAGACTACTTGGGCTGACATAGGTAGATGAGGTAGATGTCCTCATGAATGTCAGGACTGCCACATGGAAGATGAACATGACTTGTTTTATGTGGCCTCAGAGGGCAAAACCAGGAACCAGAGAAACACGTTGGAAAAAAAAAAACCTGAGTCTCGAAGTCAGTAAAAGTATGACAACATAAGACATCAAAACTGGGAAGTGCTTTAGCATGTAGAATGTCAAAGCTGAGAGAAAACCTTAAAACAGGGAATTCAGAGCTTGGAGGGACCCTTAAAAAGGGATGTGAGAGCTGCAATGACCCTTAGAACAGAAAATGTCAGGTCTGGGAGAGTCCTTTGAACACAGAATGTGAACTCTTGGAGGGGCCTTACAACAAGAAATGCCAGACAACCAAAACACAACAAACACACAACAAAACAACCTGGGAGAGCCCTTACAACGAAGAATGTGAGCTCTTGGAAGGTTCTGAGAACAAGAAGCCAGAGCAAAAAACCAAAAAAAAACACCAAACAAACAAAAAGAACCAAGGCAGGCTTCCCAGAGGCAGGCACCACTTGATCTGAGGTTCATTATAACATCTTTGGTGGGGACAGGTGCTCATTGCCAGGGTCACATGGCTAAGTCCTGTCTGTGCTCTCTGGACAGCTGTACCGCCTTTGCTGGGCTCTCCGAAATAGCCAGGAAGAGCGCATCGACCTGGATCCTGAGCAGTATGGACAAGAGGAAGTTGGAGACGAGGCAGAAGAAGGTGATATTGAATTGTCCCCTTGTCTTTCTGTATGCCCAGCTCCCCTGCGTTCTCAGAAGCAAGGAATAATCAAGGAATAATCTTTTTGACAAGCAGGCTGAGACAATTTCCCATCTACTGAGACAAATGTGTCCTTAGAAAGACGCAGGGCACCCTTGTACATATGTTCAAGGCCACTTTGAAAATGGAAACCCCCTTTTCCTTCTGGTGCTAAGGTGGAATACTCTTCTCTGGTGGTACAAACTTTGACCAGGATCCTGAGATTCTTGAATTTTGAGCTTACTGTGGAGGACCCTTTCCCCTCAGGCTCATTTCCTCCAGTTGCTACCTTTAGTCATATCAAGGAACAGATATTGTTTTCACTGGGATCCTCCCAGTCACCTTTAGAGCTCACTGCAGCAGGGTGCACTGGCTAGCATCATGTTCTTGGGGTCAGGGAGAGCTGACTTTGAATCCTGATTCTGATATCAGCTAGCTGTGGGACCACAGAGAAGTCTCTTTAGCTCACTGAGTCTCAGATTCCTCATCTGCAAAGTGGGCATAATGATACATGTATTGCCCCTCTTCCCAGAGCTTTGGTGAGACCCAGATGACATCCTGGTAAAGCGCTTTGCCAACCTGACATGCTCTGTAGAAATGCCCACTAGGAGCACAGTTCCTCACTGCTTGCCTCTCTTCCCTTTCCTCCAGATGGCCCAGAGGAATCAAAGGGGTGCTTCAGGAAGGCCTGGAATGCCTTCTGTGGGCTGCAGACAAAGAAAGGCCCCAAGCTGACCAAGGAAGAGAAGGCTGCTCTGGAGAAGAAGCTGACTGACACATCGGAAAACCCCTTGTGGAAGAAGGTGGTGAATGTCAACGCCATCCTGGTCATGGCAGTGGGGGTCTTCTACTATGCTTATTTTGGCTGAGTCCTGCCTGGGGCTGCAGAGCAGGGTCAACCAAGCCTGAGATCCCAACTTTCCTCCTCCGTGTTAGCCCCTCCTGAGCTGTGGAAGGGCAGCAAACAAGCATAATTGAAAGCTGGTGAGATAGATGGGCAAATCTGCAAAGGTGGAGTCCCTAAACTCTTGAACAAGACCCGTTGATCCTAAATCCTTAGACAGTCATTTTATAGCTGGGTGGTGGCTGGGTATTTTACTGCCTCTATTTGTGGTTAAAAGTGGGGATTCCGAATATTTAGCTCAGCAAACATCTAAAGAGAGACTGAACTGAACGTGAAATCATCCTGGGCCCCTTACTGTCTTGTGACCTATAATGCAAGATTATATGAATTCCAAACCAGCATAGTACACACAGACCATCATAGCCTTGAGAGGCAATCTTGTCTTCCTGGACACAAGGAAGAGAAGACATGCCATTCTTGGGACAGAGGCAAGAATGTGACCCACATGAAGGCCACCAAACCCTTTGGGTCCATCAGTGTCCCTCCTACAAGGGGATCTTTGCAATCAAAATATCACTCCTTGTGGTAAAGTGGGGGAGCCCCCACCCTGTGTTGTAAAGAAAGGATCTGTGACACTATGAAAATTGCTGTCTCAAATAAAGCTAATATGCACTAAATCCTTTGATACTCTTTGATATTTAGGTGTACCTTCTCCAAGTACATACTCTAACCACTGAGACTGATCACAGTCCCCTCAGGCTCCCTTATAAATCAAGCAACAAATATGTATTTGTTGTTTATGTGTGTCATGTAGTTCTTGTCCACATGCTCCTATAAGTCCTGGAAGAGAGGAGAGTGTCATAGATGCACCAATAAAAAAATAACCTCAAAGAAGAAATGGAGAGATGTAGCATTATAGCTGGTAGACAGCAGCAAGAGAGGGTTTTGTAGATTGACCCCAAAAACTGATTAGCTGGTAATTTGTGTTAGCCTAACCATCAAATGCCTGACCTGTCTTTGTGAATTAGGGCAAGCCTGGTAGTGTTGTGGCCCCTTGTTCATTTGAGGAACTTATATAGGAAGTGGGAAGTGGTTTGTCCTAGTTGGAAAGTTCAATTTCAGTCAATTGTAGGTCAGTAAAATGTATTCTTACAGAAATTGTTTTAGAACACCCAAATTAATAGAACAAAAAATGGAAACTTCAAATAATCTAGTCTCAGAACAAGAAACTGAATAAGCCACAAATTAAAGTTTTTAAAAATCTAGGATCAAATGTAATTACCAGTGATTTCTTCACACATTCAAAGAAAAATTCCTTCCAATATTATACAAACTGTTTACAAAAATAGGAAGATAAGGGATCCTAACAACTTTCTTCTATGGTGCAAATATTAATTTACTACTTAAGTCAGTGAGAAAAAAGGGAAAATATATATAGACCAATATCAATAATAAATATTGAAAGAAAATTTTAAAATATTATCTAAGGGACTACATCAATATATCAAAGAGATTATGTACTATGCCCAGGTTAGATTTATACCAGGATTGTAAGGTTGTTTCAATATTTTAAAAACTATAAACATAATCAACCAAATTAATAACAAAACAACAAAATTACATGACTGCATCAATGTGATTAGAAGAAGCTTTTCAGAAAACAGAACATCCAACACTGAATCTTTTCTTAATATGGTAAATATTATCTATCAAAAACCAAAAGCCAGTGAAAATTTAATGTAATGGAGATGAACTAGAACACTTTCCAAAAAGATCAGGAGTAAAACAAGAATGTCCATTATCATCACTATAATTAAAGATAGTATTAAAAATGTTAACTCTAACAATAAGATAAGAAAAGGCATTTGAAGAAATAAGAATAAGCAAAAAATGAACAAAATGGTGGGGTTTTATTTTTTTAAATTTTATTTATTTAGTTTTTTGCTCTTTTTTGGAGGAGTGAGACAGGACAATTGGGGTTAATGCCTTGCCTGAGGTCACATGGCTACTAAGTGTTAAGTGTCTGAGGTCGGATTTAACCCAGGTTCTCCTGACTCCAGGGCTGATGCTCTATTCACTAAGCCACCTAGCCACTCCACGGTTTTTTTTTTATTAATGATATTATGAGTTATAATCTACTTAGACAACTTGAGAGTCAACTATAAATTAATTCCAATGATGATTTTAGCAAAGTGTCAGTGCATATAATTAACCCACAAAAATCATCAGGTTTTTTTTTATGATAGCAACAAAATGCTTAAAGAAGTGATAAGAAGAGAAATTTTGTTAAGAATAACTATATAATGTAATGTCTGCTTCCCAGAGCCAAGATTAGACAGTAATAAGTAATTCACTCTCACCTTCCTTTGTTGACCTCTGAAAGTCCAGAAAATATTGTCCTAGGAAAAACTCTGGAACAGCTGAGCCAGCAGAAAAACGGGATGCAGTGGTCTTGTAACCCAGGAATCTTGGAGGATTAATGGGAATGGCCCCTCTCACTATGGGGGAAGGGGAGTAGTACAGGACGGAAGGTGTCCCATCAAACCAGTGGCAAGCCCCACCTCAGAAAACCAGGGGGAGATACTGAGCCCCAGGGTGGTGGAGCAGGCAACCACCAACACCAGGACCTCTTTCCGGTACCTCAGCACAAGCAAGGGAAGTGGTAGAAACCAGCTCAGAAAACCACATTGTGTACCAATGTTCTCCAGTAGTAAAATCTCCAGGTGCTTCAGCACAACTCCAGGAACCACAACTCCAAGAGCCACAGATCCAGGCTAGCAGACATCCTCCAGCAGTCAAAGCTTCTAGTGCAAGTCACAGATGAACAGTATCCCCGAAGGACCAGACTCCCCACCCCCATCCCAAGAGCTCCAGTGTTGTTGACTCTGAGCACCAGGTAAGCTTCCAGACTCCTACAGTCTCCAGCTGCCAGCACCTGAGGCCCCAACACACAAAGCCGGTGACCAGATCCCAGACTCCTAGCATAAGAATCTTGGATCAGTACACTCTGCACTTCAGCAGGAGAGCTCAATTCTAAAAGATAGGAAGTAGGCATGATGAAAATGCAGAAATAGACACTGACCATATATTCTTATTATAGGGACAGGGAAGATCAAGGTAAAAATTCAGAAGAGGACAACATTGCCAATATACCTACATCCAAAACCTCAAAGGGGAATATGCAACGGTCTCAAGACCAAAAAGCCTTCTTGGAAGAGCTCAAGAAGGAGTTTAAAAGTCAAAGAAGAGAACTAGAAGAACAACTGGGGAAAGAAATGAAACATATACAAGAGAGAGTCAATAACTTAGAAAAGGAAAGACAAAAATTGATTGTAGAATCAGGTCCTTAAAAAGCAGAATTGGCCAAATGGAAAGGGGAAAGAAAAGAGAGGGAGTAGATAGAGGGGAGGAAAGAAGTAGTAGGGGCAAAGGGGAAGAAAAGGGAGGGGGCTGATAGAAGGGAGGGCAGACTGAGGGATCAGGTGGTCAAAAGCAAAACTCTAGTGGGGAGAAAAAGGGAGAAAGGAGAGAGAAAAGCATAAGCAGGGAGAAGTGGGATGGAGAGATAGACAGAGATAGTAAACTTAACTCTGCATGTGAATGGGATGAACTCTCCCATAAAACACAAGCAGATGGCAGAGTGGCTAGAAAAAAATAACAAAATTCATTTGGAAGAACAAAAGGTCCAGGATATCAAGAGAACTAATGAAAAGAAATGCAAGGGCAGGCTCCTTCGCTGTACCAGATCTTAAATTGTATTATAAAGCAGCAATTGTCAAAACCACTTGGTACTGGCTAAAAGTAGAATGGTGGGTCAGTGGAATAGTTTAAGCAAGCAAGAAATAATAGTCAATGACTATAGTAATCTACTATTTGATAAATCCAAAAACTCTAGCTTCTGGGATAAGAACTCACTATTTAACAAAAACTGCTGGGAAAACAGGAAAAAAGTATAGGAGAAACCAGGCATAGACCAACATCTTACACCCTATACCAAAATAAAGTCAAAACAGGTACGATTTAGATGTAAGCAAACTAAGAGAGCAAGGAATAGTTTACCTGTCAGATATATGCAAAAGGGAAGAATTTATGGCCAAACAAGAGATAGAGAACATTATGAAATGCAAAATGGATGATTACATTACATTAACTTAAATTAAAACG